>SZWC01007329.1:71412-82559 GCA_023375785.1 Penium margaritaceum | reverse complement strand
CCCCTCTGACCATTTGTGACTCGTATTATGAGTTGTCAACGTTGACCACACACAGCGGGTTTCTTTGGTCAAAGGCAGTACATATGCCTACTTTGGTCGGTCATTGTGCATGGTAGCCACACCGTGCTACTACTGACTGAAGGTCGTTGTACTTGGTAGTTGAGAACCGATATTCCCGTAGCATTGTTTCCTGTCCTGACCGTTTGTGACTCGTGTGATGGTTGGTCAATGTTGACCACCCATATTGAAATTCTGTGGTCATGAGCAGTGACATATGCCTAGTTTGGTTGTATGGTGTGCATATTTGCCACACAGTGCATTACGTATTGAAGTTCTTTGTCCTTTCTAGTCAATACATAGGCTTCCCAAACCATTGTCTCTCCCTCTGACCATTTATGACTCGTGTTATGAGTTGTCAATGTTGACTACACATAGTGGACTTATTCGGTCGTAGTCAGTGACATATGCATCATTTGGTTGGTCACTGTGCACGCTAACCATACCGTGCCGCTGCTTGTTGAAGGTCTTTGTACTTGCTAGTTGATAACTAGTGTTCCCAACCCATTGTTTTCCCCTCTGACCATTCGTGACTCGTGTTATGAGTTTTCAACGTTTACCTCATGAAGTGAAATTCTTTCGTCATGGTCACTGACATATCCATAATTTGGGTGGTCACTGTGCATTGAAGCCACATTGTGCCACTAAATATTGAAGGTATTTGTACTTGCTAGTAGATAACTAGTATTCACAAATCATTACCTTCCACCCTGACCATTTGTGACTCGTGTTGTGAGTTGTCAAAGTTCACGACACTTAGTGACATTACTTGGTCATGGTCAGTGACATATGCCTACTTTGGATGGTCATCGTGCATGGTCCCAACACCGTGCCACAACGTATTGAAGCCCCTTGTGCTTGCTATGTGATACGTGATGTTCCCAAACCATTGTTTCCCCCTCTGACCAATTGTGACTCGTGTTATGAGTTGTCAATGTGGACCACACACAGCGGATTTCTTTGGTCAAAGGTAGTAAAAATGCCTACTTTGGTCGGTCATTGTGCATGGTAGCCACACCGTGCTACTACTGACTGAAGGTCATTGTACTTGGTAGTTGAGAACCGATATTCACATAGCATGGTTTCCTCTCCTGACCGTTTGTGACTCGTGCTATGGTTCATCAACGTTGACCACCCATAGTGAAATTCTCTGGTCATGATAAGTGACATATGCCTAGTTTGATTGTTTGGTGTCCATATTAGCCACACCGTGCCACGACGTATTGAAGTTCTTTGTCCTTTCTAGCCAATACATAGGCTTCCCAGTCCATTGTTTTCCCCTCTCACCATTTGTGACTCGTGTTATGCGTTTTCAACGTTGACCACATTAAGTGAAAATGTTTGGTCATGGTTAGTGACATATGCATACATTGGTTGGTCAGTGTGCATTGAAGCCACATTGTGCCACTACATATTGAAGGGATTTGTACTTGCTAGTAGATAACTAGTATTCACAAACCATTACATTCCACCCTGACCATTTGTGACTCGTGTTGTGAGTTGTCAAAGTTTACCACACTTCGTGACATTACTTGGTCATGGTCAGTGACATATGCCTACTTTGGTTGGTCATCGTGCATGGTCTCCACACCGTGCCACAACGTATTGAATCCCCTTGTGCTTGCTATGTCATACTTGCTGTTCCCAAACCATTGTTTTCTCCTCTGACCATTTGTGACTCGTATTATGAGTTGTCAACGTTGACCACACACAGTGGATTTCTTTGGTCAAAGGCAGTACATATGCTTACTTTGGTCAGTCATTGTGCATGGTAGCCGCACTGTGCTACTACTGACTGAAGGTCGTTGTACTTGGTAGTTGAGAACCGATATTCCCATAGCATTGTTTCTTGTCCTGACCGTTTGTGACTCGTGCTATGGTTGGTCAACGTTGACCACCCATATTGAAATTCTGTTTTCATGATCAGTGACATATGCCTAGTTTGGTTGTTTGGTGTGCATATTAGCCACACCGTGCCACTACATATTCAAGTTCTTTGTCCTTATATTCAATACATAGGCTTCCCAAACCATTGTCTCTCCATCTGACCATTTGTGACTCGTGTTATGAGTTGTCAATGTTCACCACACATAGTGGACTTATTCGATCGTAGTGAGTGACGTTTGCATCATTTATTTGGTCACTGTGCACGCTAGCCATACCGTGCCACTGCTTGTTGAAGGTCTTTGTACTTCCTAGTTGATAACTAGTGTTCCCAATCCATTGTTTCCCCCTAGACCATTTGTGACTCGTGTTATGCGTTTTCAACGTTGACCACATGAAGTGAAATTCTTTCGTCATGTTCATTGACATATGCATACTTTGGTTGGTCACTGTGCATTGAAGCCACATTGTGCCACTACATATTGAAGGTATTTGTACTTGCTAGTAGATAACTAGTATTCACAAACCATTACCTTCCACCCTGACCATTTGTGACTCGTGTTGTGAGTTGTCAAAGCTTACCACACTTAATGACATTATTTGGTCATGGTCAGTGACATATGCCTACTTTGGCTGGTCATCGTGCATGGTCTCCACACTGTGCCACAACTGTTGAAGCCCCTTGTGCTTGCTATGTCATACTTGGTGTTCCCAAACCATTGTTTCACCCGCTGACCATTTGTGACTCGTATTATGAGTTGTCAATGTTGACCAAACACAGAGGATTTCATTGGTCAAAGGCAGTACATATGACTATTTTGGTCAGTCATTGTAGATGGTAGCCACACCGTGCTACTACCAAATGAACGTCGTTGTACTTGGTGGTCGAGAACCGATATTCTCTTAGCATTGTTTCCTCTCCTGACCGTTTGTGACTCGTGTTATGGTTGGTCAACGGTGACCACCTATAATGAAATTATTTGGTCATTATCAGTGACATATGCCTAGTTTGATTGTTTGGTGTGCATATTAGCCACATCGTGCCACTACGTATTGAAGTTCTTTGTCCTTTCTAGCCAATACATAGGCTTCTTAATCCATTGTTTTCCCCTCTGACCACGTGTGACTCATGTTATGCATTTTCAACGTTGACCACATGAACTGAAATTTGTTCATCATGCTTAGTGACATATGCATACTTTGGTTGGTCACTGTGCATTGAAGCGACATTGTGCCACTATATATCGAAAGCATTTTTACTTGCTAGTAGATAACTAGTATTCACAAACCATTACCTTCCACCCTCACCATTTGTGACTCGTGTTGTGAGCTGCCAAAGTTTACCACACTTAGTGACAATACTTGGTCATGGACAGTGACGTATGCCTACTTTGGTTGGTCGTCGTGCATGGTCTCCATACCGTGCCACAACGTATTGAAGCCCCTTGTGCTTGCTATGTGATACTTGGTGTTCCCAACCCATGGTTTCCCCCTCTGACCATTTGTGACTCGTATAATGAGTTGTCAACGTTAACCACACACAGCGGATTTCTTTGGTCAAAGGCAACACATATGCCTACTTTGGTCGGTCATTGTGCATGGTAACCACACCGTGCTACTACTGACTGAAGTTCGTTGTACTTGGTAGTTGAGAACCGGTATTCCTGTAGCATTGTTTCCTGTCCTGACCGTTTGTGACTCGTGTCATGGTTGGTCAACGTTGACCACCCATATTGAAATTCTGTGGTCATGATCAGTGACATATGCCTAGTTTGGTTGTTTGGTGTGCATATTAGCCATACCGTGCCATTTGTATTGAAGTTCTTTGTCCTTTCTAGTCAATACATAGGCTTCCAAAACCATTGTCTCTCCCTCTGACCATTGTGACTCGTGTTATGAGTTGTCATTGTTGACCACACATAGTGAACTTATTCCGTCGTAGTCAGTGACGTATGCATCCTTTGGTTGGTCACTGTGCACGCTAGCCTTACCGTGCCACTGCTTGTTGAAGGTCTTTGTACTTCCTAGTTGATAACTAGTGTCCCCAATCCATTGTTTTCCCCTCTGACCATTAGTGAATCGTGTTTTGCGTTTTCAACGTTGTCCACATGAAGTGAAATTCTTTCGTCATGTTTAGTGACATATGCATACTTTGGTTGGTCACTGTGCATTGAGGCCACATTGTGCCACTACATATTGAAGGTATTTGTACTTTATAGTAGATAACTAGTATTCACAAACCATTACCTTCCACCCTGACCATTTGTGACTCGTGTTGTGAGTTGTCAAAGTTTACCACACTTTATGACATTATTTGGTCATGGTCAGTGACATATGCCTACTTTGGTTGGTCATCGTGCATGGTCCCCACACCGTGCAACAACATTTTGAAGCCCCTTGTGCTTGCTATGTGATACGTGGTGTTCCCAAACCATTGTTTCCCTCTCTGACCATTTGTGACTCGTATTATGACTTGTCAACGTGGACCACACACAGCGCATTTCTTTTGGTCAAAGGCAGTAAATATGCCTACTTTGGTCGGTTATTGTGCATGGTAGCCACACCACGCTACTACTGACCAAAGGTCATTGTACTTGGTAGTTGAGAACCGATATTCTCATAGCATTGTTTCCTCTCCTGACCGTTTGTGACTCGTGTTATGGTTGGTCAACGTTGACCACCCATACTGAAATACCCCGGTTATGGTCAGTGACATATGTCTAGTTTGATTGTTTGGTGTGCATATTAGCATATTGGCACACCGTGCCACCACGTATTGAAGATCTTTGTCCTTTCTAGCCAATACATAGGCTTCCAAATCCATTGTTTTCCCCTCTGACCATTTGTGACTCGTGTTATGCGTTTTCAACGTTGACCACATGAAGTGAAATTTGTTCGTCATAGTTACTGACATATGCATACTTTGGTTGGTCACTGTGCATTGAAGCCACATTGTGCCACTACATATTGATAATATTTGTAATTGGTAGTATATAACTAGTATTCACAAACCATTGCCTTCCACCCTTACAATTGGTGACTCGTGTTATGAGTTGTCAAAGTTTACCACACTTGGTGACATCACTTGGTCATGGTCAGTGACATATGCCTACTTTGGTTGGTCATCGTGCATGGTGACCACACCGTGCCACAATGTATTGAAGCCCCTTGTGCTTGCTATGTGATACTTGGTGTTCCCAGACCATTGTTTCTCCCTCTGGCCATTTGTAACTCGTATTATGAGTTGTCAACGTTGACCACACACAGCAGATTTCTTTGGTCGAAGGAAGTACATATGCCTACTCCAGTCGGTCATTGTGTATGGTAGCCACACCGTGCTACTACTGACTGAAGGTCGTTGTACTTGGTAGTTGAGAACCGATATTCCCATTGCATTGTTTCCTGTCCTGCCCGTTTGTGACTCGTGTTATGGTTGGTCAACATTGACCACCCATATTGAAATTCTTTGGTCATGATCAGTGACATATGCCTAGTTTGGTTGTTTGGGGTGCATATTAGCCACACCGTGCCACTACGTATTGAAGTTCTTTGTCCTTTCTAGTCAATACATATGCTTCTTAAACCATTGTATCTCCCTCTGACCATTTGTGGCTCGTGTTATGAGTTGTCAATGTTGACCACACATAGTGGACTTATTCGGTCGTAGTCAGTGACGTGTGCATCCTTTGGTTGGTCACTGTGCACGCTAGCCATACCGTGCCACTACTTGTTGAAGGTCTTTGTACTTGCTAGTTCATAACCAGTGTCCCCAATCCATTGTTTTCCCCTCTGACCATTTGTGACTCGTGTTATGTGTTTTTAACGTTGACCACATGAAGTGAAATTTGTTCATCATGGTTAGTGACATATGCATACTTTGGTTGGTCACTGTGCATTGAAGCCACATTGTGCCACTACATATTGAGAATATTTGTACTTGGTAGTAGATAACAAGTATTCACAACCCATTACCTTCCACCCTTACCATTTCTGACTCGTGTTGTGAGTTGTCAAAGTTTACCACACTTAGTGACATTACTTGGTCATGGTCAGTGACATATGCCTACTTTGGTTGGTCATCGTGCATTGGCTTCACACCGTGCCACAACGTTTTGAAGCCGCTTGTGCTTGCTATGTGATACTTGGTGTTCCCAGACCATTGATTCCCCCTCTGACGATTTGTGACAAGTATTATGAGCTGTCAACGTTGACCACACACAGCGGATTTCTTGGGTCAAAGGCAGTACATATGCCTACTTTGGTCGGTCATTGTACATGGTAGCCACACCGTGCTACTACTGAATGAAGGTCGTTGTACTTGGTAGTTGAGAACCGATATTCCCATAGCATTGTTTCCTGTCCGAACCGTTTGTGACTCGTGTTATGGTCGGTCAACGCTGACCACCCATATTGAAATTATGTGATCATGATCAGTGACATATGCCTACTTTGGTTGGTCATCGTGCATTGGCTTCACACCGTGCCACAACGTTTTGAAGCCCCTTGTGCTTGCTATGTGATACTTGGTGTTCCCAGACCATTGATTCCCCCTCTGACGATTTGTGACAAGTATTATGAGCTGTCAACGTTGACCACACACAGCGGATTTCTTGGGTCAAAGGCAGTACATATGCCTACTTTGGTCGGTCATTGTACATGGTAGCCACACCGTGCTACTACTGAATGAAGGTCGTTGTACTTGGTAGTTGAGAACCGATATTCCCATAGCATTGTTTCCTGTCCGAACCGTTTGTGACTCGTGTTATGGTCGGTCAACGCTGACCACCCATATTGAAATTATGTGATCATGATCAGTGACATATGCATAGCTTGGTTGTTTGGTGTACATATTAGCCACACTGTGCCACTACGTATTGAGATTCCTTGTCCTTTCTAGCTAATACATAGGCTTTCCAAACCATTTTGTCTCCCTCCGACCATTTGTGACTCGTGTTATGAGTTGTCAATGTTGACCACACATAGTGGACTTACTCGGTCGTTGTCAGTGACGTATGCATCCCTTGGTTGGTCACTGTGCACTCTAGCCATATCGTGCCACTGCTTGTTGAAGGTATTTGTACTTCCTTGTTGATAACTAGTGTTCCCAACCCATTGTTTTCCCCTCTGACCATTTGTGACTCGTGTTATGCATTTTCAACATTGACCACATGAAGTGAAATTCTTTCGACATGGTCAGTGACATATGCATACTTTGGGTGGTCATTGTGCATTGGAGCCACATTGTGCCACTACATATTGAAGGTATTTGTACTTGCTAGTAGATAACTAGTATTCACAACCCAATAACGTCCACTCTGACCATTTGTTACTTGTGTTGTGAGTTGTCAAAGTTTACCACACTTAGTGACATTATTTGGTTTTGGTCAGTGACATATGGCTACTTTGGTTGGTCATCGTGCATGGTCCCCACACCGTGCCACAACGTATTGAAGCCCCTTGTGCTTGGTATGTGATACGTGGTGTTCCCAAGCCATTGTTTCTCCCTTTGATCATTTGTGACTCGTATTATGAGTTGTCAATGTGGACCACACACAGCGGATTTCTTTGGTCAAAGGCAGTAAATGTGCCTACTTTGGTCGGTCATTGTGCATGGTAGCCACACCGCGCTACTACTGACTGAAGGTCATTGTACTTGGTAGTTGCGAACCGATATTCTCATAGCATTGTTTCCTGTCCTGACCGTTTGTGACTCGTGTTATGGTTGGTCAACGTTGACCACCCATACTGAAATATTGGTCATGATCAGTGACATATGCCTAGTTTGATTGTTTGGTGTGCATATTAGCCACACCGTACCACCACGTATTGAAGTTCTTTGTCTTTTCTAGCCAAAACATAGACTTCCCAATCCATTGTGTTCCCCTATGACCATTTGTGACTCGTGTTATGCATTTTCAAGGTTGACGACATGAAGTGAAATTCTTTCGTCATGGTCAGTGACATATGCATACTTTGGGTGGTCACTATGCATTGAAGCTGCATTGGGCCACTACATATTGAAGGTATTTGTACTTGCTAGTAGATAACTAGTATTCACAAACCATTACCTTTCACCCTGACCATTTGTGTCTCGTGTTGTGTGTTGTCAAAGTTTACCACACATTGTGACATTAATTGGTCATGATCAGTGACATATGCCTACTTTGGTTGGTCATCGTGCATGGTCCCCACACCATGACACAACGTATTGAAGCCTCTTGTGCTTGCCATGTGATACGTGGTGTTTGCAAACCATTGTTTCCCCCTCTGACCATTTGTGACTTGTATTATGAGTTGTTAATAAGGGTGCACACCGGGTAAGATTCCCGGATCCCAGATTGGATTCGGATTCACGAATCCGAATCCAGGTTTGGCTTTGATTCACGAATCCGAATCTGGATTCGCGAATCCGTAAGATTCACGAATCTTTTCCGAATCCTATGGGTGATGGCAGGTAAAAATCCTCTAATCTGCCACATAAATCCCTGTTTTCCATGTTGAAACAATAGGGAAAGGATCTCCGAATCCCGAATCGAATCCTCATGAAGGATTTGGATCCCCGAATCCGAATCTTTTTCTGGGTTCACGAATCTTATTCACGAATCCTAGGATTTGGTGTGCAGCCTTAGTTGTTAACGTGGACCACAAACAGCGGATTTCTTTGGTCAAAGGCAGTAAATATGCCTACTTTGGTCGTTCATTGTGCATGGTAGCCACACCGCACTACTACTGACTGAAGGTCATTGTTTTTGGTAGTTGAGAAAAAATAGTCTCAAAGCATTGTTTCCTCTCCTGACCATTTGTGACTCATGTTACGGTTGGTCAACATTGACCACCCATATTGAAAATCTCCGGTCATTATCAGTGACATATGCCTAGTTTGATTGTTTGGTGTGCATATTAGCCACACTGTGCCACTACGTATTGAAGTTCTTTGTCCTTTCTAGCCAATACATAGGCTTACCAATCCATTGTTTTCCCCTCTGACCATTGTGACTCCTTTTATGCGTTTTCAACGTTGACCACATTAAGTGAAATTTGTTCGTCATGGTTAGTGACATATGCATATTTTGGGTGGTCACTATGCATTCAAGCCACATTGTGCCACTACATATTGAAGGTATTTGTACTTGCTAGTAGATAACTAGTATTCACAAACCATGACCTTCCACCCTGACCATTTGTGACTCGTGTTGTGAGTTGTCAAAGTCTACCACACTTAGTGACATTACTTGGTCATTGTTAGTGACATATTCCTACTTTGGTTGGTCATCGTGCATGGTCTCCACACTGTCCCACAATGTATTGAAGCCCCTTATGCTTGCTATGTGATACTTGGTATTCCCAAACCATTGTTTCCCCCCTCTTACCATTTGTGACTCGTATTATGAGTTGTAAACGTGGACCACACACAGCGGATTTCGTTGGTCAAAGGCAGTAAACATGCCTACTTTGGTTGGTCATTGTGCATGGTCCCCACACCGTGCTACAACGTATTGAAGCCCCTTGTACTTGCTATGTGATACATGGTGTTCCCAAACCATTTTTCCCCCTCTGACCATTTGTGACTTGTATTATGAGTTCTCAACGTGGACCACACACAGCAGATTTCTTTGGTCAAAGGCAGTGCATATGCATAATTTGGTCTGTCATTGTACATGGTAGCCACACCGTGCTACTACAAACTGAAGGTCGTTGTACTTGGCTATTGAGAACCAATATTCCCAAAGCATTGTTTCCTGTCCTGACCGTTTGTGACTCGTGTTATGGTTGGTCAACGTTGACCACCCATATTGAAATTATGTGGTCATGATCAGTGACATATGCCTAGCTTGGTTATTTCGTGTGCATATTAGCCACACCGTGCCAGTACGTATTGAAGTTCTTTGTCCTTTCTAGTCAATCCATAGGCTTCTTAAACCATTCTCTCTCCCTCTGACCATTTGTGACACCTGTTATGAGTTGTCGGTGTTGACCACACATAGTGGACATATTCGGTCATAGTCAGTGACGTGTGCATCCTTTCGTTGGTCACTATGCACGCTAGCCATACCGTGCCACTGCTTGTTGGAGGTCTTTGTACTTCGTAGTTGATAACTAGTGTTCCCAACCCATTGTTTTCCCCTCTGACCATTTGTGACTCGTGTTATGCATTTTCAACGTTGACCGCATGAAGTGAAATTCTTTCGTCATGGTCAGTGACATATGCATACTTTGGGTTGTCACTGTGCATTGAAGCTACATTGTGCCACTACATATTGAAGGTATTTGTACTTGCTAGTAGATAACTAGTATTCACAAACCATTACCTTTCACCCTGACCATTTGTCACTCGTGTTGTGAGTTGTGAAAATTTACCACACTTAGTGACATTGTTTGGTCATGATCAGTGACATATGCCTACTTTGGTTGGTCATCGTGCATGGTCCTCACACCATGCCACAACGTATTCAAGCCTCTTGTGCTTGCTATGTGATACGTGGTGTTCGCAAACCATTGTTTCCCCCTCTGACCACTTGTGACTTGTTTTATGAGTTGTTAAAGTGGACCACACACAGCGGATTTCTTTGGTCAAAGGCAGTAAATATGCCTACTTTGGTCAGTCATTGTGCATGGTAGCCACACCGCGCTACTAATGACTAAAGGTCATTGTGCTTGGTAGTTGAGAACCAATATTCTCATAGCATTGTTTCCTCTCCTGACCGTTTGTGACTCATGTTACGGTTGGTCAACATTGACCACCCATATTGAAATTCTCCGGTCGTTATCAGTGACACATGCCTAGTTTGATTGTTTTGTGTGCATATTAGCCACACCGTGCCACAACGTATTGAAGTTCTTTGTCCTTTCTAGCCAATACATAGGCTTCCCAATCCATTGTTTCCCCTCTGACCATTTGTGACTCGTGTTATTCGTTTTGAACGTTGACCACATGAAGTGAAATTCTTTTCCCATGTTCAGTGACATATGCGTACTTTGGTTGGTCACTGTGCATCGAAGCCACATTGTGCCACTACATATTGAAGGTACTTGTACTTGCTAGTAGATAACTAGTATTCACAAACCATTACCTTCCACCCTGGCCATTTGTGACTCGTGTTGTGAGTTGTCAAAGTTTACCACACTTAGTGACATTATTTGGTCATGGTCAGTGACATATGCCTACTTTGGTTGGTCATCGTGCATGGTCTCCACACCGTGCCACA
>SZWC01007329.1:25622-56482 GCA_023375785.1 Penium margaritaceum | reverse complement strand
ACCATTTGTGACTCGTGTTATGGGTTGTCAATGTTGACCACACATAGTGGACTTATTCGGTCGTAGTGAGTGACATATGCATCCTTTGGTTGGTCACTCTGCACGCTAGCCATACCGTGCCACTACTTGTTGAAGGTCTTTGTACTTCCTAGTTAATAACTAGTGTTCCCAACCCATTGTTTTCCCTCCAGACCATTTGTGACTCGTGTTATGCGTTTTGAACGTTGACCACATGAAGTGAAATTCTTTCATCATGGTCAGTGTCATATGCATACTTTGGGTGGTCACTGTGCATTGAAGCCACATTGTGCCACTACATATTGAAGGTATTTGTACATGCTAGTNGTTGTCAATGTTGACCACACATAGTGGACTTATTCGGTCGTAGTGAGTGACATATGCATCCTTTGGTTGGTCACTCTGCACGCTAGCCATACCGTGCCACTACTTGTTGAAGGTCTTTGTACTTCCTAGTTAATAACTAGTGTTCCCAACCCATTGTTTTCCCTCCAGACCATTTGTGACTCGTGTTATGCGTTTTGAACGTTGACCACATGAAGTGAAATTCTTTCATCATGGTCAGTGTCATATGCATACTTTGGGTGGTCACTGTGCATTGAAGCCACATTGTGCCACTACATATTGAAGGTATTTGTACATGCTAGTAGATAACTAGTATTCACAAACCATTACCTTCCACCCTGACCAATTGTGACTCGTGTTGTGAGTTGTCAAAGTTTACCACACTTAGTGACATTATTTGGTAGTGGTCAGTGACATATGCCTTCTTTGGTTGGTCATCGTGCATGGTCTCCACACCGTGCCACAACGTATTGAAGCCCCTTGTGCTTGCTATGTGATACCTGGTGTTCCCAACCCATTGTTTCCCCCTCTGACCATTTGTGACTCGTGTTATGCGTTGTCGACGTGGACCACACACAGCGGATTTCCTTCGTCAAAGGCAGTAAATATGCCTACTTTGGTCGGTCATTGTACATGGTAGCCACACCGCGCTACTACTGACTGAAGGTCATTATGCTTGGTAGTTGAGAACCGATATATTCATAGCGTTGTTTCCTCTCGTGACCGTTTGTGACTCGTGTTATGGTTGGTCAACGTTGACCACCCATGTTGAAATTCTCTGGTCATGATCAATGACAGATGCCTATTTTGATTGTTTGGTGTGCATTTTAGCCACATCAAGCCACTACGTATTGAAGTTCTTTGTCCTTTCTAGCCAGTACATAGGCTTCCCAATCCATTTTTTTTCCCTTGTCACCATTTGTGACTCGTGTTATGCGTTTTCAACGTTGACGACATGAAGTGAAATTTGTTCATCATGGTTAGTGACATATGCATACTTTGGTTGGTCACTATGCATTGAAGACACATTCTGCCACTACCTATTGAAGGTATTTGTACTTGCTAGTAGATAACTATTATTCACAAACCATAACATTCCACCCTGACCATTCGTGACTCGTGTTCTGGGTTGTCAAAGTTTACCACACTTATTGACATTATTTGGTCATGGTCAGTGACATATGCCTACTTTGGTTGGTCATCGTGCATGGTCTCCACACCGTGCCACAACGTATTGAAGTCTCCTGTGTTTTCTATGTGATACTTGGTGTTCCCAAACCATTGTTTCCGCCTCTGACCATTTGCCACTCGTATTATGAGATGTCAACGTTGACTACACAACGGATTTCTTTGGTCAAAGGCAGTACATATGCCTACTTTGGTCGGTTATTGTACATGGTAGCCACACCGTGCTACTACTGAATGAAGGTCGATGTACTTGGTAGTTGAGAACCGATATTCCCATAGCATTGTTTCCTGTCCTGACCGTTTGTGACTCGTGTTATGGTTGGTCAATGTTGACCACCCATATTGAAATTCTGTGGTCATCATCAGTGACATATGCCTAGTTTGGTTGTTTGGTGTGCATATTAGCCACACCGTGCCACTACGTATTGAAGTTCTTTGTTCTTTCTAGTCAAAACATAGGCTTCCCAAACCATTGTCTCTCCTTCTGACCATTTGTGACTTGTGTTATGAGTTGTCAATGTTGACCACACATAGTGGACTTATTCGGTCGTAGTCAGTGACATATGCATCGTTTGGTTGGTCACTGTGCACACTGGCCATACTGTGCCAGTGCTTGTTGAAGGTCTTTGTACTTGCTAGTTGATGACTAGTGTCCCCAGTCCATTGTTTTACCCTATGACCATTTGTGACTCGTGTTATGCGTTATCAACATTCACCACATACGTGAAATTTGTCCGTCATGGTTAGTGACATATACATACTTTGGTCGGTCACTGTGCGTTGAGGCCACATTGTGCGACTACATATTGAAGGTATTTGTACTTGCTAGTAGATAACTAGTATTCACAAACCATTACCTTCCACCCTGACCATTTGTGACTCGTGTTGTGAATTGTCAAGGTTTACCACACTTAGTGATATTATTTGGTCATGGTCAATGACATATGCCAACTTTGGTTGGTCATCGTGCATGGTCTTTACACCGTGCCACAACGTATTGAAGCCCCTTGTGCTTGCAATGTGATACTTGGTATTCCCAAACCATTTCCCCCCTCTGACCATTTGTGACGCGTATTATGAGTTGTCAACGTTTACCACACACAGCGGATTTCTTTGGTCAAAGGCAGTACATATGCCTACTTTGGTTGGTCATTGTGCATGGTAGCCACACCGTCCTACTACAGACTGAAGGTCGTTGTACTTGGTAGTTGAGAACCGATATTCCCATAGCATTGTTTCCTATCCTAGCCATTTGTGACTCGTTTTATGGTTGGTCAACGTTGACCATCCATATTGAAATTATGTGGTCATGATCAGTGACATATGCCTAGTTTGGTTGTTTGGTGTGCATATTAGCCACACCGTGCCATTACGTATTGAAGTTCTTTGTCGTTTCTAGTCAATACATAGGCTTCCCAAACCATTGTCTCTCCCTCTGACCATTTGTGACTCATGTTATGAGTTGTCAATGTTGACCACACATAGTGGACTTACTTGGTCGTAGTCAGTGACGTATGCATCCTTTGGTTGGTCACTATGCACGCAGGCCATACCGTGCCACTGCTTGTTGAAGGTATTTGTACTTCCTAGTTGATAACTAGCATTCCCAATCCATTGTTTTCCCCTTTGACCATTTGTGACTTGTGTTATGCATTTTCAACGTTGACCACATGAAGTGAAATTATTTTGTCATGTTCAGTGACATATGCCTACTTTGGTTGGTCAGTGTGCATTGACGCCACATTGTGCCACTACATATTGAAGGTATTTGTACTTGGTAGTAGATAACTAGTATTCACTAACCATTACCGTCCACCATGACCATTTGTGACTCGTACTCTGAGTTGCCAAAGTTTACCACACGTAGTGACATTATTTGGTCATGGTCAGTGGCATATGCCTACTTTGGTTGGTCATCATGCATGGTCTCCACACCGTGCCACAACGTATTGAAGCCCCTTGTGCTTGCTATGTGATACTTGATATTCCCAAACCACTGTTTCCCCCTCTAACCATTTGTGACTCGTATTATGAGTTATCAACGTTGACCACACACATCGGATTTCTTTGGTGAAAGGAAGTACATATGCCTACTTTGGTCGGTCAATATGCATGGTAGCCACAACGTGCTACGACTGACTGAATATTGTTCTACTTGGTAGTTGAGAACCGATATTCCCATAGCATTGTTTCCTCTTCTTACCGTTTGTGACTCGTGTTATGGTTGGTCAACATTGACCACCCATATTGAAATTCTGTGGTCATGATCAGTGACATATGCCAAGTTTGGTTGTTTGGTGTGCATATTAGCCACACCGTGCCACTACGTATTGAAGTTCTTTGTCCTTTCTAGTCAATACATATGCTTCCCAAACCATTGTCTTTCCCTCTGACCATTTGGGATTGGCGTTATGAGTTGTAAATGTTGACCACACAGTGGACTTATTCAGTCGTAGTCAGTGACGTATGCATCCTTTGGTTGGTCACTGTGCACGCTACCCGTACCGTGCCACTGCTTGTTGAAGGTCTTTGTACTTGCTAGTTGATAACTAGTGTCCCCAATCCATTGTTTTCCATTCTGACCATGTGCGACTCGTATTATGCGTTTTCAACATTGACCGCATGAAGTGCAATTTGTTCCTCATGGTTAGTGACATATGCATACTATTGTTGGTCATTGTGCATTGAAGCCACATTGTGCCACTACATATTTAAGGTATTTGTACTTGCTAGTAGATAACTAGTATTCATTTGTGACTCATGTTGTGAGCTGTCAAACTTTACCACATTTAGTGACATTATTTGGTCATGGTCAGTGACATATGCCTACTTTGGTTGGTCATCGTGCATGGTCCCCACACCGTGTCACAACGGCTTGAAGCCCCTTGTGCTTGCTATGTGATACTTGGTGTTCCCAAACCATTGTTTCCCCCTCTGACCATTTTTGACTCGTATTTTGAGTTGTCCATGTGGACCACACACAGCGGATTTCCTTGGCCAAAGGCAGTAAATACGCCTACTTTGGTCGGTCATTGTGCATTGTAGCCACACCGCGCTACTACTGACTGAAGGTCATTGTACTTGGTAGTTGAGAACCGATATTCTCATAGCATTGTTTCCTCTCCTGACCGTTTGTCCCTCGTGTTATGGTTGGTCAATGTTGACCAGCCATATTGAAATTCTCAGGTCATGACTAGTGACATATGCCTAGTTTGATTGTTTGGTGTGCATATTAGCCACACGGTGCCACTACGTATTGAAGTTCTTCGTCCTTTCTAGCCAATACATAGGCTTCCCAGCCCATTGTTTTCCCCTCTGACCATTTGTGACTCGTGTTATGCGTTTTCAACGTTGGCCACATGAAGTGAAATTTGTTCGTCATGGCTGGTGACACATGCATAACTTGGTTGGTCACTGTGCACTGAAGCCACATTGTGCCACTACATATTGAAGGTATTTGTACTTGCTAGTAGATAATGAGTATTATAAAACCATTACCTTCCACCTTGACCATTTGTGACGCATGTTGTGAGTTGTCAAAGTTTACCACACTTAGTGACATTATTTGGTCATGGTCAGTGACATATGCCTACTTTGGTTGGTCATCCTGCATGGTCCCCACACTGTGCCACAACGTATTGAAGCCCCTTATGCTTGCTATGTGATAGGTGGTGTTCCCAAACCATTGTTTCCCCCTCTGACCATTTGTGACTCGTATTATAAGTTGTCAACGTGGACCACACACAGCGGATTTCTTTGGTCAACGGCTGTAAATATGCCTACTTTGGTCGGACATTGTGCATGGTAGCCACACCTTGCTACTACTGACTGACGGTCATTGTACTTGGTAGTTGAGAACCAATATTCTCATAGCATTGTTTCCTCTCCTGACCGTTTGTGACTCGTGTTATGGTTGGTCAATGTTGACCACCCATATTGAAATTATGTGGTCATGATAAGTGATATATGCCTATTTTGCTTGTTTGGTGTGCATATTAGCCACACCGTGCCACAACGTATTAAAGTTCTTTGTCTTTTGAAGTCAATACATAGGCTTCCCAAACCATTTTCTCTCCCTCTGACCATTTGTGACTCGTGTTATGAGTTGTCAATGTTGACCACACATAGTGGACTTATTCGGTCGTAGTCAGTGACGTATGCATCCTTTGGTTGGTCAATGTGCTCGCTAGCCTTACCGTGCCACTGCTTGTTGAAGATCTTTGTACTTCATAGATGACAACTAGTGTTCCCAACCCATTGTTTTCTCCTCTGACCATTTGTGACTCGTGTTATGCGTTTTCAACGTTGACCACATGAAGTGAAATTCTTTCGTCATGGTTAGTGACATATGCATACTTTGGGTGGTCACCATGTATTGAAGCCACATTGTGCCACTACATATTGAATGTATTTGTACTTGCTAGTAGATAACTAGTATTCACAAACCATTACCTTCCACCCTGACCATTTGTGACTCGTGTTGTGAATTGTCAAAGTTTACCACACTTACCGACATTATTTGGTCATGGTCAGTGACATATGCCTACTTTGGTTTATCATCATGCATGGTCCCCACACCGTGCCACAAAGTATTGAAGCACCTTGTGCTTGCTATGTGATACGTGGTGTTCCCAGACCATTGTTTCCCCATCTGACCATTTGTGACTCGTATTATAAGTTGTCAACGTGGACCACACACAGCGGATTTCTTTGGTCAACGGCTGTAAATATGCCTACTTTGGTCAGACATTGTGCATGGTAGCCACACCGTGCTACTACTGACTGACGGTCATTGTACTTGGTAGTTGAGAACCAATATTCTCATAGCATTGTTTCCTCTCCTGACCGTTTGTGACTCGTGTTATGGTTGGTCAATGTTGACCACCCATATTGAAATTATGTGGTCATGATAAGTGATATATGCCTATTTTGCTCGTTTGGTGTGCATATTAGCCACACCGTGCCACAACGTATTAAAGTTCTTTGTCTTTTGAAGTCAATACATAGGCTTCCCAAACCATTTTCTCTCCCTCTGACCATTTGTGACTCGTGTTATGAGTTGTCAATGTTGACCACACATAGTGGACTTATTCGGTCGTAGTCAGTGACGTATGCATCCTTTGGTTGGTCAATGTGCTCGCTAGCCTTACCGTGCCACTGCTTGTGGAAGATCTTTGTACTTCATAGATGATAACTAGTGTTCCCAACCCATTGTTTTCTCCTCTGACCATTTGTGACTCGTGTTATGCGTTTTCAACGTTGACCACATGAAGTGAAATTCTTTCGTCATGGTTAGTGACATATGCATACTTTGGGTGGTCACCGTGTATTGAAGCCACATTGTGCCACTACATATTGAATGTATTTGTACTTGCTAGTAGATAACTAGTATTCACAAACCATTACCTTCCACCCTGACCATTTGTGACTCGTGTTGTGAATTGTCAAGGTTTACCACACTTACCGACATTATTTGGTCATGGTCAGTGACATATGCCTACTTTGGTTTATCATCATGCATGGTCCCCACACCGTGCCACAAAATATTGAAGCACCTTGTGCTTGCTATGTGATACGTGGTGTTCCCAGACCATTGTTTCCCCATCTGACCATTTGTGACTCGTATTATGAGTTGTCAATGTGGACCACACACAGCGGACTTCTTTGGTCAACAGCAGTAAATATGCCTACTTTGGTCGGTCATTGTGCATGGTAGCCACACCGCGCTACTAGTGACTGAAGGTCATTGTACTTGGTAGTTGAGAACCAATATTTTCATAGCATTGTTTCCTCCACAGACCGTTTGTGACTCGTGCTATGGTTGGTCAATGTTGACCACCCATATTGAAATTCTCTGGTCATGATCAGTGACATATGCGTAGTTTGATTGTTTGGTGTGGATACTAGCCACACCATGCCACTACGTATTGGAGTTCTTTGTCCTTTATAGCCAATACATAGACTTCCCATTCCATTGTTTTCCCATTTGACCATTTGTGACTCGTGTTATGCGTTTTCAACGTTGACCACATGAAGTGAAATTTGTTCGTCATGGTTATTGACATATGCATACTTTGGTTGGTCTCTGTGCATTGAAGCAACATTGTGCCACTACATATTGAATGTATTTGTACTTGCTAGTAGATAACTAGTATTCACAAACCATTACCTTCCACCCTGACCATTTGTGACTCGTGTTGCGAGTTGTCAACGTTTACCGCACTTAGTGACATTGCTTGGTCATGGTCAGTGACAGATGCCTACTTTGGCTGGCCATCGTGCATGGTCTCCACACTGTGCCACAACGTATTGAAGCCCCTTGTGCTTGTTATGTGATACTTGGTGTTCCCAAACCATTGTTTCCCCCTCTGACCATTTGTGACTCGTATTATGAGTTGTCAATGTGGACCACACACAGCGGACTTCTTTGGTCAACGGCAGTAAATATGCCTACTTTGGTCGGTCATTGTGCATGGTAGCCACACCGCGCTACTAGTGACTGAAGGTCATTGTACTTGGTAGTTGAGAACCAATATTTTCATAGCATTGTTTCCTCCCCTGACCGTTTGTGACTCGTGTTATGGTTGGTCAATGTTGACCACCCATATTGAAATTCTCTGGTCATGATCAGTGACATATGCCTAGTTTGATTGTTTGGTGTGGATACTAGCCACACCATGCCACTACGTATTGGAGTTCTTTGTCCTTTATAGCCAATACATAGACTTCCCATTCCATTGTTTTCCCATTTGACCATTTGTGACTCGTGTTATGCGTTTTCAACGTTGACCACATTAAGTGAAATTTGTTTGTCATGGTTATTGACATATGCATACTTTGGTTGGTCGCTGTGCATTGAAGCAACATTGTGCCACTACATATGGAATGTATTTGTACTTGCTAGTAGATAACTAGTATTCACAAACCATTACCTTCCACCCTGACCATTTGTGACTCGTGTTGCGAGTTGTCAACGTTTACCACACTTAGTGACATTGCTTGGTCATGGTCAGTGACAGATGCCTACTTTGGCTGGCCATCGTGCATGGTCTCCACACTGTGCCACAACGTATTGAAGCCCCTTGTGCTTGCTATGTGATACTTGGTGTTCCCAAACCATTGTTTCCCCCTTTGACCATGTGTGACTCGAATTATGAGTTGTCAACGTTGACCACACACAGCGGATTTCTTTGGTCAAAGGCAGTACATATGCCTACCTTGGTAGGTCATTGTGCATCATAGCCACACCGTGCTACTATTGACTGAAGGTCGTTGTACTTGGTAGTTGATAACCAATATTCCCATAGCATTGTTTATTGTCCTGACCGTTTGTGACTCTTGTTATGGTTGGTCAACGTTTACCACCCATATTGAAATTACGTGGTCATGATCAGTGACATATGCCTAGTTTGGTTGTTTGGTTTGCATATTAGCCACACCGTTCCACTACGTATTGAAGTTCTCTGTCCTTTATAGGCAATACATAGGCTTCCCAAACCATTGTCTCTCCTTCTGACCATTTGTGACTCGTGTTATGAGTTGTCAATGCTGACCACTCATAGTGGACTTATTCGGTCGTAGTGAGTGACGTATGCATAATTTGGTTGGTCACTGTGCACGCTAGCCATGCCGTGCCACTGCTTGTTGAAGGTCTTTGTACTTCCTATTTGATAACTAGTGTTCCCAACCCATTGTTTTCTCCTCTGACCATTTGTGACTCGTGTTGTGCGTTTTCAACGATGACCATATGAAGTGAAATTCTTTCGTCATGGTTAGTGACATATGCATACTCTGGATGGTCAATGTGCATTGAACCCACATTGTGCCACTACACATTGAAGGTATTTGTACTTGCTAGTAGATAACTAGTATTCACAAACCATTACCTTCCACCCTGACCATTTGTGACTCGTGTTGTGAGTTGTCAAAATTTATCACGCTTATTGACATTATTTGGTGATGGTCAGTGACGTATGCCTACTTTGGTTGGTCATTGTGTATGGTATCCACACTGTGCCACAACGTATTCAAGCCCCTTGTGTTTTCTATGTGATTCGTGGTGTTCCCAACCCATTGTTTCCCCCTCTGACCATTTGTGACTCGTATTATGAGTTGTCGTTGTGGACTACACACAGCGGCTTTCTTTGGTCAAAGGCAGTACAAATGCTTTCTTTGGTTGGTCATTGTACATGGTAGCCACACCGTGCTACTACAGAATGAAGGTCGTTATACTTGGTAGTTGAGAACCGATATATCCATAGAATTGTTTCTTATCTTGACCGTTTGTGACTCGTGTTATGGTTGGTAAAGGTTGACCACCCATTTTAAAATTCTCTGGTCATGATCAGTGACATATGCCTAGTTTGGTTGTTTGGAGTGCATACTAGCCACACCGTGCCACTACGTATTGAAGTTCTTTGTCCTTTATAGTCAATACATAGGCTTCCCAAACCATTTTCTCTCCCTCTGACCATTTGTGACTCGTGTTATAAGTTGTCAATGTTGACCACGTGAAGTGAAATTTGTTCGTCATGGTTAGTGACATATGCATACTATGGTTGGTCATTGTGCATTGAAGCCACATTGTGCCACTACAGATTGAAGGTATTTGTACTTGCTAGTAGATAAATAGTATTCACAAACCATTACCTTCCACCCTGACCATTTGTGACTCGTGTTGTGAGTTGTCAAAGTTTACCACACTTACTGACATTATTTGGTCATGGTCAGTGACATATGCCTAGTTTGGTTGGTCATCGTACATGGTCTCCACACTGTGCCACAACATATTGAAGCCCCTTGTGCTTGCCATGTGATACTTGGTGTTCCCAAACCATTGTTTCCCCCTGTGACCAATTGTGACTTGTATCATGAGTTGTCAACGTTGACCACACACAGCGGATTTCTTTGGTCAAAGGCAGTGCATATGCCTACTTTGGGCGGTCAATGTACATGGTAGCCACACCGTGCTACTACAAACTGAAGGTCTTTGTACTTGGTTGTTGAGAACCAATATACCCATAGCATTGTTTCCTGTCCTGACTGTTTGTGAGTCGTGTTATGGTTGGTCAACGTTGACCACCCATATTGAAATTCTCTGGTCATGATTAGTGACATATGCCTAGTTTGGTTGTTTGGTGTGCATATAAGCGACACCGTGCCACTACGTATTGAAGTTCTTTGTCCTTTCTAGTCAATACATAGGCTTCCCAATTACGTTTCTCTCCCTCTGACAATTTGTGACTCGTGTTATGAGTTGTCAATGTTGACCACACATAGTGGACTTATTCGGCCGTAGTTAGTGATGTATACATCCTTTGGTTGATCACTGTGCACGCTAGCCATACTGTGCCACTGCTTGTTGAAGGTCATTGTACTTCCTAGTTGATAACTAGTATTCCCAACCCATTGTTTTCCCCTCTGACCATTTGTGACTCGTGTTATGCGTTTTCAATGTTGACCACATGAAGTGAAATTCTTTCGTCATGGTCAGTGACATATGCATACTTTGGTTGGTCACTGTGCATTGAAGCCACATTGTGCCACTACATATTGAAGGTATTTGTACTTGCTAGTAGATAACTAGTATTAACAAACCATTACCTTCCACCTGACCATCTGTGACTCGTGTTGTGAGTTTTCAAACGTTACCACAGTTAGCGACATAATGTGGTCATGGTCATTGACATATGCCTAATTTGGTTGGTCATCGTGCATGGTCTCCACACCGTGCCACAGCGTATTGAAGACCCTTGTGCTTGCTATGTGATACGTGGTGTTCCCAAACCATTGTTTCCCCCTCTGACCATTTGTGACTCGTGTTATGAGTTGTCAACGTGGACCACACAGAGCGGATTTCTTTGGTCAAAGACGTACATATGCCTACTTTGGTCGGTCATTGTGCATGGTAGCCACACCGTGCTACTACTGACTGAAGGTTGTTGTACTTGGTAGTTGAGAACGGATATTCCCATAGCATTGCTTCCTGTCCTGACAATTTGTGACTCGTGTTATGGTTGGTCAACGCTGACCACCATATTGAAATTCTCTGGTCATGATCGGTGACATATGCCTAGTTTTGTTGTTTGGTGTGCATATAAGCCACACTGTCCCACTACGCATTGAAGTTCTTTGTCCTTTCTAGTCAATACATAGGCTTCCCAAACCATTTTCTATCCATCTGAGCATTTGTTACTTGTGTTATGAGTTGTCAATGTTGACGACACATAATGGACTTATTCGGTCGTAGTTAGTGACGTATGCATCCTTTGGTTGGTCAGTGTGCACGCTAGCCATACCGTG
This sequence comes from Penium margaritaceum, assembly GCA_023375785.1. NCBI lineage: Eukaryota > Viridiplantae > Streptophyta > Zygnematophyceae > Desmidiales > Peniaceae > Penium > Penium margaritaceum. Next base: position 44,629 of record SZWC01007329.1, on the reverse strand, counting down.
CCACTGCTTGTTGAATTTCTTTGTACTTCCTAGTTGATAACTAGTGTTCCTAACCCATTGTTTTCCCCTCTGACCATTTGTGACTCGTGTTCTGCATTTTCAACGTTGACCACATGAAGTGAAATTCTTTCGTTATGGTCAGTGACATTTGCATACTTTGGTTGGTCACTATGCATTGAAGCCACACTGTGCCACTACATATTGAAGGTATTTTTACTTGCTAGTAGATAACTAGTATTCGCACCATTACCTTCCACCATGACCAGTTGTGACTCGTGCTGTGAGTTGTCAAAGTTTACCACACTTAGTGACATTATTTGGTCATGGTCAGTGACATATGCCTACTTTGGTTGGTCATCGTGCATGGTCTCCACACCGTGCCACAGCGTATTGAAGACCATTGTGCTTGCTATGTGATACGTGGTGTTCCCAAACCATTGTTTCCCCCTCTGACCATTTGTGACTCGTGTTATGAGATGTCAACGTGGACCACACACAGCGGATTTCTTTGGTCAAAGACGTACATATGCCTACTTTGGTCGGTCATTGTGCATGGTAGCCACAGCGTGCTACTACTGACTGAAGGTCGTTGTACTTGGTAGTTGAGAACCGATATTCCCATAGCATAGTTTCCTGTCCTGACCGTTTGTGACTCGTGTTATGGTTGGTCAACGTTGACCACCCATATTGAAATTCTGTGGTCATGATCAGTGACATATGCCTGGTTTGGTTGTTTTGTGTGCATATTAGCCACACCCTGCCACTATGTATTGACGTTCTTTCTCCTTTCTAGTCAATGCACAGGCTTCCCAAACCACTATCTCTCCCTCTGACCAGTTATGACTCGTGTTATGAGTTGTCAATGTTTACCACACATAGTGGACTTATTTAGTCGTAGTGAGTGACATATGCATTCTTTCCTTGGTCACTGTGCACGCTAGCCATACTGTGCCACTGCTTGTTGAAGATCTTTGTACTTCCTAGTTGATAACTAGTGTTCCCAATCCATTGTTTTCCCCTCTGACCATTTGTGACTCGTGTTATGCGTTTTCAGCGTTGACCTCATGAAGTGAAATTCTTTTGTCATGTTCAGTGAGATATTCATACTTTGGGTGGTCACTATGCATTGAAGCCACATTGTGCCACTACATATTGAAGGCATTTGTACTTGCTAGTAGATAACTAGTATTCACAAACCATTACCTTCCACCCCGACCATTTGTGACTCGTGTTGTGAGTTGTCAAAACTCACCACACTTAGTGACATTACCTGGTCATGGTCAGTGACATATGCCTATTTTGGTTGGTTATCGTGCATTGTCTCCACACCGTGGCACAACGAATCGAAGCCCATTGTGCTTGCTGTGTGATACTTGATGTTCCAAAACCATTGTTTCCCCCTCTGACCATTTGTGACTCGTATGATGAGTTGTCAATGTTGACCACGCACAGCGGATTTCTTTGGTCAAAGGCAGTACATACGCCTACTTTGGTCGGTCATTGTTCATGGTAGCCACAGCGTGCTACTACTGAAGAAAGACCATTGTACTTGGTAGTTGAGAACCGATATTCCAATAGCATTGTTTCCTATCATGACCGTTTGTGACTCGTGTTATGGTTGGTCAACGTTGACCACCCATATTGAAATTATGTGGTCATGATCAGTGACATATGCCTAGTTTGGTTGTTTGGTGTGCATATTAGCCACACCGTGCCACTTTGTATTGAAGTTCTTGTCCTTTCTAGTCAATACAAAGGCTTCCCTAACCATTGTCTCTCCCTCTGACCATTTGTGACTCGTGTTATGAGTTGTCAATGTTGACCACACATAGTGGAATTATTCGGTCGTTGTCAGTGACGTATGCATCCTTTGGCTGGTCACTGTGCACGCTAGCCATACCGTGCCAATACTTGTTGAAGGTCTTTGTACTTCCTAGTTGATAACTAGAGTTCCCAACCCATTGTTTTCCCCTCTGACCATTTGTGACGTGTGTTATGCGTTTTCAACGTTGACCACATGAAGTGAAGTTATTTCGTCACGTTGAGTGACATATGCATACTTTGGTTGTCTCTGTGTACTGAAGCCACATTGTGCCACCACATATTGAAGGTATTTGTACTTGCTAGTAGATAACTAGTATTCACAAACCATTACCTTCCACCCTGACCATTTGTGACTCGTGTTGTGAGTTGTCAAAGTTTACCACACTTAGTGACATTATTTGGTCATGGTCAGTGACATATGCCTACTTTGGTTGGTCATCGTGCATGGTCTCCACACCGTGCCACAGCGTATTGAACCCCCTTGTGCCTGCTATGTGATACTTGGTGTTCCCAAACCATTTTTCCCCCTCTGATCATTAGTGACTCGTATTATGAGTTGTCAACGTTGACCACACATAGTGGATTTCTTTGGTCAAAGGCAGTGCATATGCCTACTTTGGTCGGTCAATGTGTATGGTAGCCAGACCGTGCTACTACTGACTGAAGGTCGTTGTACTTGGTAGTTGAGAATCGATATTCTCATAGCATTGTTTTTTGTCCTGACCGTTTGTGACTCGTGTTATGGTTGGTCAACATTGACCACCCATATTGAAATGTTGTGGTCATGATCAGTGACATATGCCTTGTTTGGTTATTTGGTGTGCATGTTAGCCACACCGTGCCACTACGTATTGAAGTTCTTTGTACTTTCTAGTCAATACATAGGCTTCCCAAATCATCGTCTCTCCCTCCGACCATTTGTGACTTGTGTTAGGAGTTGTCAATGTTGACCACACATAGTTGACTTATTCGGGCGTAGTCAGTGACGTATGCATCCTTTGGTTGGTCACTGTGCACGCTAGCCATACCGTGCCACTGCTTGTTGAAGGTCTTTGTACTTCCTAGTTGATAACTAGTGTTCCCCAATCCACTGTTTTCCCCTCTGATCATTTGTGACTCGTGTTATGCGTTTTCAACGTTGACCACATGAAGTGAAATCATTTCGTCATGTATAGTGACATATGAAAACTTTGCTTGGTCATTGTGCATTGAAGCCACATTGTGCCACTGCATATTGAAGGTATTTGTACTTGCTAGTAGATAGCTAGTATTCACAAACCATTACCTTCCACCCTGACCATTTGTGACTCATGTTCTGATTTGTTAGAGTTTACCACACTTAGTGACACTATTTGGTCATGGTCAGTGACATATGCCTACTTTGGTTGGTCATCGTGCATGGTCTCCACACCGTGCCACAACGTATTGAACCCCCTTGTGCTTGCCATATGATAGTTGGTGTTCCCAAACCATTGTTTCCCCCTTTGACCATTTGTGACTCGTATTATGAGTTGCCAACGTTGACCACACACAGCGGATCTCGTTGGTAAAAGGCTTTGCATATGCCTACTTTGGTCGGTCATTGCGCATGGTACCCAGACCGTGCTACTACTGACTGAAGTTCGTTGTACTTGGTAGTTGAGAACCAATATTCCCATAGCATTGTTTCCTGGCCTGACCGTTTGTGACTCGTGTTATGGATTGTTAACGTTGACCACCCATATTGAAATTCTATGGTCATGATCAGTGACATATGCCTAGTTTGTTTGTTTGGTGTGCATGTTAGCCTCACTGTGCCACTACGTATTGAAGTTCTTTGTCCTTTCTAGTCAATACATAGGCTTCCCAAACCATTGTCTCTCCCTCTGACCATTTGTGACTCGTGTTATGAGTTGTCAATGTTGACCATACACACTGGACTTATTCGGCTGTAGTCAGTGACGTATGCATCCTTTGGTTGGTCACTATGCACGCTAGCCATACCGTGCCAGAGCATGTTGAAGGTCTTTGTACTTCCTAGTTGCTAACTAGTGTTCCCAATCCATTGTTTTCCCCTCTGACCATTCGTGACTCGTATTATGAGTTGTCGACATTGACCACACACATCGGATTTCTTTGGTCAAAGGCAGTACATATACCTACTTTGGTCGGTCATTGTGCATGGTAGCCACACCGTGCTACTATTGACTGAAGGTCGTTGTACTTGGTAGTTGAAAACCGATATTCCCATAGCATTGTTTCCTGTACTGACCGTTTGTGACTCCTATTATGGTTGGTCAACGATGACCACCCATATTGAAATTCCGTGGTCATGATCAGTGACATATGCCTAGTTTGTTTGTTTGGTGTGCATATTAGCCACACCGTGCCACTACGTATTGAAGTTCTTTGTCCTTTCTAGTCATTACATAGGCTTCCCAAACCATTGTCTCTCCGTCTGACCAGTTGTGACTCGTGTTATGCGTTTTCAACGTTGACCACATGAAGTGAAATTCTTTCGTCACGTTGAGTGACATATGCATACTTTGGTTGGTCACTGTGCATTGAAGCCACATTGTGCCACTACATATTGAATGTATTTGTACTTGCTAATGGATAACTAGTATTCACAAAGCATTACCTTCCACCCTGACCATTTGTGACTCGTGTTGTGAGTTGTCAAAGTTTACCATACTTAGTGACATTATTTAGTCATGGTCAGTGACATATGCCTTCTTTGGTTGGTCACCGTGCATGGTCTCCACATCGTGCCACAACCTATTGAAGCCCCTTGTGCCTGCTATGTGATACTTGGTGTTCCCAAACCATTGTTTCCCCATCTGATCATGTGTGACTCGTATTATGAGCTGTCAACGTTGACCACACACAGCGGATTTCTTTGGTCAAAGGTAGTGCATATGCCTACTTTGGTCGGTCATTGTGTATGATTGCCAGACCATGCTACTACTGACAAAAGATCGTTGTACTTGATAGATGAGAACCGATATTCCCATAGCATTGTTTGCTTTCCTCACCGTTTGTGACTCGTGTTATGGTTGGTCAACGTTGACCCCCCATATTGAAATTCTGTGGTCATGATCAGTGACATATGCCTAGTTTGGTTGTTTTGTGTGCATTTTAGCCACACCATGCCACTACGTATTGAAGGTCTTTGTCCTTTCTAGTCAATACATAGGCATCCCAAACCATTGTCTCTCCCTCTGACCATTTGTGACTCGTGTTATGAGTTGTCAATGTTATCCACACATAGTGGACTTATTCGGTCGTAGTCAGTGATGTATGCATCCTTTGGTTGGTCTCTATGCACGCTAGCCACACCGTATCACTGCTTGTTGAAGGTCTTTGTACTTCCTAGTTGATAACTAGTGTTCCTTTATCCACTGTTTTCCCCTCTGATCATTTGTGACTTGTGTTATGCGTTCTCAGCGTTGACCACATAGAGTGAAATCCTTTCGTCATGTTCAGTGACATATGCATACTTTGCTTGGTCACTGTGCATTGAAGCCACATTGTGCCACTACATATTGAAGGTATTTGTACTTGCTAGTAGATAGCTAGTATTCACAAACCATTGCCTTCCACCCTGACTATTTGTGACTCTTGTTGTGAGTTGTCAAAGTTTACCACACTTAGTGACATTATTTGGTCATGGTCAGTGACATATGCCTACTTTGGTTGGTCATCATGCATGGTCTCCACACCGTGCCATAACGTATTGAAGCCCCCTGCGCTTGCTATGTGATACTTGGTGTTCCCAAACCATTGTTTCCCCCTCTGGCCATTTTTGACTCGTATTATAAGTTGTCAACATTGACCACACACAGCGGATTTCTTTGGTCAAAGGCAGTGCATATGCCTACTTTGGTCGGTCAATGTGCATGGAAGCCAGACCTTGCTACTACTAACTAAAGGTCGTTGTACTTGGTAGTTGAGAACCGATATTCCCATAGCATTGTTTCTTTTACAGACCGTTTGTGACTCGTGTTATGGCTAGTCAACGTTGACCACCCATATTGAAATTTTGTGGCAATGATTAGTGACACATGCCTAGTTTGGTTGTTTGGTGTGCATATTAGCCACACCGTGCCACTACGTATTGAAGTTCTTTGTCCTTTCTAGTCAAAACATAGGCTTCCCAAACCATTGTCTCTCACTCTGACCAATTGTGACTCGTGTGATGAGTTGTCAATGATGACCACACACAGTGGACGTATTCGGTCGTAGTCAGTGACGTATGCATCTTTTGGTTGGTCACTGTGCACACTAACCATACCGTTCCACTGCATGTTGAAGGTCTTTGTACTTCCTAGTTGATAACTAGTGTTCCCAACCCATTGTTTTCCCCTCTGGCCATTTGTGACTCGTGTTATGCGTTTTCAACGTTGACCACATGAAGTGAAATTCTTTCGTCATGGTCAGTGACATATGCATACTTTGGGTGGTCATTGTGCATTGAAGCCACATTTTGCCACTACATATTGAAGGTATTTGTACTTGCTAGTAGATGACTAGTATTCAGAAACCATTACCTTCCACCCTGACCATTTGTGACTCGTGGTGTGAGTTGTCAAAGTTTACCACACTTAGTGACATTGTTTGGTCATGGTCAGTGACATATGCCTACTTTGGTTGGTCATCGTGCATGGTCCCAACGCCGTGCCGCAACGTATTGAAGCCCCTTCTGCTTGCTATGTGATACGTTGTGTTCCCAAACCATTGTTTCCCCCCCTGACAATTTGTGACTCGTATTATGAGTTGTCAACGTGGACCACACACAGCGGATTTCCTTGCCCAAAGGCAGTAAATATGCCTACTTTGGTCGGTCATTGTGCATGGTAGCCACACCGCGCTACTACTGACTGAAGGTCATTGTACCTGGAAGCTGGGAACCGATATTCTCATAGCATTGTTTCCTCCCCTGACAGTTTGTGGCTCATGTTATGGGTGGTCAACGTTGACCACCCATATTGAAATTCTTTGGTCATGTTCAGTGACATATGCCTAGTTTGATTGTTTGGTGTGCATATAAGCCACACCGTGTCACTACGTATTGAAGTTAATTGTCCTTTCTATCCAACATATAGGCTTCCCAGTCCATTGTTTTCCCCTCTGACCATTTGTGACTCATGGTATGCGTTTTCAACGTTGACCACATGAAGTGAATTTGGTTTGTCATGGTTAGTGACATATGTAAACTTTGGTTGGTCACTGTGCATTGAAGCCACACTGTGCCACTACATATTGACCGTATTTGTACTTGCTAGTACATAACTAGTATTCACAAACCATTACCTTCCACCCTGACCATTTGTGACTCGTGTTGTGAGTTGTCAAAGTTTACCACACGTAGTGACATTATTTGGTCATGGTCAGTGACATATGACTACTTTAGTTGGTCATCGTGCATGGTCTGCACACCGTGCCACAACGTATTGAAGCCCCTTGTGCTTGCTATGTGATACTTGATGTTCCTAAACCATTGTTCCCCCCTCTGACCATTTGTGACACGTATTATGAGCTGTCAACGTTGACCACACACAGCGGACTTCTTTGGTCAAAGGAAGTACATATGCCTACTTTGATCGGTCATTGTGCATGGTAGCCACACCGTACTACTACTGACTGAAGGTAGTTCTACTTGGTAGTTTAGAACTGATGTTCTCATATCATTGTTTCCTCTCCTGACCATTTGTGACTCGTGATATCATTGTTTCCTCTCCTGACCATTTGTGACTCGATGAAAGCAGACGTCCGCGTGTGCGACATGGAGGATGCAGAGCAAGCTGCAGACATTCGACACCTCGCTACCCTCACCTGTGCCGTTGACACCACGGCGGCTCCAGCCGAAGACATAGCTACGCTCGACCGAGCTCCAGTTCCTGTACCTGAGCGCCTATGCTCCACAGTCCATGAGCATGAGGTAGTGGTGGCTCGAGTGGAGGCGCACGTGCAGAGTCTCATGGCCGAGCTCCGAGAGGCCAGCAGCCGTTGGTACACTACAGATGCTTCTGCACGACAGGTTGCTGAGATGTGCATGGAGGATGTGCACACCGGTCTCGAGGCTGCGGAGTGGTCCCTACAGGATGCACGTTGGCGACGCGCGGACGCACAGCAGCAGGTGGACGATTGGTTGTACACCAGGGGCTTGACGTTTCTGCAGGCTGTATGGGTTCCCGATGACAGTGACGACGTTGCAGCGGCAGATACACCGACGAATGATGACGTCCGACCACCTGACACCTGAGTGTCGAGTGTGTCAACAACAGCCAATGACTCCGCAGCACCACACCCTTCTGGTACAGCTGCCACGGATGCGGACGCACTCAGTGGTGACGATCCCCTGTCAGCAGCTGGTGATCAGGCAGCAACTAAGTCGCCTATTGGCGTGGAGAGCTTCCTACGCGACGAGGAGACGAGGATGCAGGAGGCAGTGACTCGCGCCGACGCGCACATGATGGAGGTCCACCATCAGATTCATTCCGCGACTGACCGCCCGCACGCCATATATGCAGCCAGCCGGTCAGCTGCCGCTTCAGAGCTTGTCGAGCTCCACACGCGCCTCGACGCTGCGGAGGCCGCAAGGCGATATGCAGCTCAGTAGCTATAGGCCATACAGCAGGCAATTGTTTTGAAGAGGCCCTCAGCGCTGCACCAGTCACATCAGCAGATGAAGACAGTAGTGACGACTACGACAACGATGACGATGACAGCGACGATGCCGCTCCGGGGTGAGGCTCTGTCCGAGCACATCCCACCAGCATCGTTGTCACCCTTGCTATTGCTGTGCATGGGGTATGTGGCCATGGGGGAGCCGTGCTCCCTCCTCACGGATTGTGTTGGGAGCAGCCATCAGCTTTGCTCGTACTGTCAGCCACTCCAGTCCAGGAGGAGTGTTGGTGTGTGGGCGTTGGCCTGACACTCTTGTGAGGACAGCGAGGTTGTTTCAAGTGTGGCACGATGTTGTGATTGAGGTTATGCTGGTCGAGACCTGCGCACCTGGTGAGTTCCACTGGTGTGATGTGGATACCCATTGCCTTCGTGTGTTAGGTGTGATCCATGCATGATGTGGTCGAGACCCGCGCACTTGGTGAGTTCCACCGGTGTGATGTGGAGACCTATTGTCCCCATGTGCTATGTGTGATCCATGCATGACGTGGTCGAGACCCGGATACCCGAAGACATTTTCCGGAGTCACGCAGAGACCTTGTTTCTTTCTCTCTCTTGCATGATGTTTGACACGTGTGTGTGATTGCCTTTGTGCATGCTCGAGACCCGGGCACTTGGTGGGATGCACCATTGTCACGAGGAGACCCTGTGCTATGGCATGCTTGATCAGTGCTTGTCATGATTGGTTTCCCGAACCATCCTGTCCTGTCTTTGCTCAGCCATTGTGGCCTTGACGGATGTGTCAGCCAGGGGGAGTGTTGGTATCTGTGGCTTCCAACCGTCACGAGCCACAGCCGTGGCAGCTACGGGTGTACTCGGAGCTGACGGTGAGCGGTGGCGGCATTGGCGATCGTGACGACCCGACAGGACTCCGGATCGTCCAGGGACTTATCCAGGAGCTACGACATGACAGATCCCTGATGCGGGCCCAGCTGCGCCAGAGCACTAACGGTTAGTGGATCCAGCCACCAGCAGATACCAGACGATTGCCAGGACGTCTCGGGTGCTTGCTGGGGTGCTCTGCAGTTTTCCTGCAGGTGCTAGAGTTTTCTCGGTGGACTGGCCCTCGAGCCCGATTTGCATGTTTTGCATTGTCCGTCCACCGATCGATGCCGGACTTGTGCGTGTGACAAGTCGTAGCGTCCGGCTTGAGATTTTGCATCTCTAGGTTCAAACGGTGTTGCGTTTGGATGACTGTGCGCACAGTTGCGGCCAAAACAGTGGTTTTGAGCCGGTTTTAGGATCAACTGACACCGCCGCGTGCGTCACCCGCCGTGTGCCGCGCCAGGTATTTAGGCTGTGTGCTTGTCAGTTGTCATCTCTCTCTGCAATTATATTCAGTTTGAGTTTCCTGACACTCTGTTCGTGTCCCAACCGAGACCCTTGCAGTTTTGTCTATAGCTTGTGATTGTTGTCACACGCTAACCTGGGGCTGACGCCTAGTATCGCTGCAAGTGGTTAGGAAGGTTCTAGGAAACTTCTCACTCTCAACCATTGCTGCGATTGACCAGCCGTAAGAAGGAAGTTGACAAGGCTTAATGATACTCTTTTTATGATATTCAATGACATAAGAATATTTGGGTTGGTCATTGTGCATGGTAGCCATAACGTGCCACCACTTATCGGAGGTCTTTGTACTTGCTAGTCAATGCCAAGTATTTCCAAATCATTGTTTTCCCCTCTGACCATTTCTGACTCGTATCATGAGTTGTCAACGTTGACCACACACAGCGGATTTCTCTGGTCAAAGGCAGTACATATGCCTACTTTGGTCCGTCATTGTGCATTGTAGGCACACCATGCTACTACTGACTGAAGGTCATTGTACTTGGTAGTTGAGAACCGATATTCTCATAGCATTCTTTCCTCTTCTTACCGTTTGTGACTCGTGTTATGGTTGGTCAACGTTGACCACCCATATTGAAACTATGTGGTCATGATCAGTGACATATGCCAAGTTTGATTGTTTGGTGTGCATATTGGCCACACCGTGCCACTACGTATTGAAGTTCTTTGTGCTTAACAGTCAATACATATGATTCCCTGACCATTGTCTCTCCTTCTGACCATTTGGGAATGGCGTTATGAGTTGTCAATGTTGACCACACATAGTAGACTTATTCGGTCGTATTGAGTGACGTATGCATCCTTTCATTGGTCACTGTGCACGCTACCCATACCGTGCCACTGTTTGTTTAAGGTCTTGCTAGTTGATAACTAGTCTTCCCGATCCGTTGTTTTCCCCTCTGCCCATCTGTGACTTGTGTTATGCAATTTCAACATTGACCACATGAGGTGAAAGTTGTTTGTCATGGTTTGTGACATATGCATACTATGGTTGATCACTGTGCATTGAGGCCACATTGTGCCACTACATATTGAAGGTATTTGTACTTGCCAATAGATAACTAGTATTCACACACCATTACCTTCCACCCTGACCATTTGTGACTCGTGGTGTGAGTTGTCAAAGTTTACCACACTTAGTGACAGTAGTTGGTCATGATCAGTGACATATGCCTACTTTGGTTGGTCATCGTGCATGGTCTCCACACCGTGCCACGACGTATTGAGACACCTTGTGCTTGCTATGTTATACTTGGTGTTTCCAAGCCATTGTTTCCCCATCTGACCATTTGTGACTCGTGTGATGGGTTGTCAACGTTGACCACACACAGCGGATTTCTTTGGTCAAAGGCAGTGCATATGCCTACTTTCGTTGGTCATTGTACATGGTAGCCACACTGTGCTACTACTGAATGAAGGTCGTTGTACTTGGTAGTTGAGAACCGGTATTCTCATAGCATTGTTTCTTGTCTTGACCGTTTGTTACTCGCGTTATGGTTGGGCAACGTTGACCACCCATATTGAAATCATGTGGTCATGATCAGTGACATATGCCTAACTTGGTTGTTTGGTGTGCATATTAGCCACACCGTGCCACTAGGTATTGAAGTTCTTTGTCCTTTCTAGTCAATACATAGGCTTCCCAAACCATTTTCTCTCCCTCCGACCATTTGTGACTCATGTTATGAGTTGTCAATGTTGGCCACACGTAGTGGACTTATTCGGTCGTAGTCAGTGACGTATGCATCCTTTGGTTCGTCACTGTGCATGCTAGCCATATTGTGCCACTGCTTGTTGAAGGTCTTTGTACTTCCTAGTTGATAACTAGTGTTCCCAACCCATTGTTTTCACCTCTGACCATTTGTGACTCGTGTTATGCGTTGTTAACGTTGACCACATGAAGTGAAATTCTTTCATCATGGTTAGTGACATGCATACTTTGGGTGGTCACTGTGCATTGGAGCCACATTGTGCCACTACATATTGAAGGTATTCGTACTTGATAGTAGATAACTAGTATTCACAAACCATTGCCTTCCACCCTGACCATTTGTTACTCGTGTTGTGAGTTGTCAAAGTTTACCACACTTAGTGACATTATTTGGTTATGGTCAGTGACATATGCCTACTTTGGTTGGTCATCGTGCATGGTTCCAACACCGTGCCACAACGTATTGAAGCCCCTTGTGTTTGCTATGTGATACGTGCTGTTCCCAAACCATTGTTTCTCCCTCTGACCATTTGTGACTCGTATTATGAGTTGTCAACGTGGACCACACACATCGGAATTCTTTGGTCAAAGGGTGTAGATGTGCCTACTTTGGTCGTTCATTGTGCATGGTAGCTACACCGCGCTACTACTGACTGAAGGTCATTGTACTTGGTAGTTGAGAACTGATATTCTCATAGCATTGTTTCCTCTCCTGACCGTTTGTGACTCGTGTTATGGTTGGTCAACGTTGACCACCCATACTGGAAGTCTCTGGTCATGATCAGTAACATATGCCTAGTTTGATTGTTTGGTGTGCATGTTAGCCACACCCTGCCACCACGTATTGAAGTTCTTTGTCCTTTCTAGCCAATACATATGCTTCCCAATCCATTGTTTTCCCCTCTGACCATTTGTGACTCGTTTTATGCGTTTTCAACGTTGACCACATGAAGTGAAATTTGTTCGTCATGGTTAGTGACATATGCATACTTTGGTTGGTCACTGTGCATTGAAGCCACATTGTGCCACTACATGTTGAAGGTTTTTGTACTTGCTAGTAGATAACTAGTATTCACAAACCATTACCTTCCACCCTAACCATTTGTTGCTCGTGCTGTGAGTTGTCAAAGTTTACCACACTTAGTGACGTTATTTGGTCATGGTCAGTGACATATGCCTACTTTGGTTGGTCATCGTGCATGGTCCCCACACCGTGCCACAACGTATTGAAGCCCCTTGTGCTTGCTATGTGATACGTGGTGTTCCCAAACCATTGTTTCCCCCTCTGACCATTTGTGACTCGTATTATGAGTTGTCAACGTGGACCACACACAGCGGATTTCTGTGGTCAAAGGCAGTAAATGTGCCTACTTTGGTCGGTCATTGTGCATGGTAGACACACCGCGCTACTAGTGACTGAAGGTCATTGTACTTGGTAGTTGAGAACCGATATTCTCATAGCATTGTTTCCTCTCCTGACCGTTTGTGACTCGTGTTATGGTTGGTCAACGTTGACCACCCATACTGAAATTCTCTGGTCATGATCAGTAACACATGCCTAGTTTGATTGTTTGGTGTGCATATTAGCCACACCCTGCCACCACGTATTGAAGTTCTTTGTCCTTTCTAGCCAATACATATGCTTCCCAATCCATTGTTTTCCCCTCTGACCATTTGTGACTCGTATTATGCGTTTTCAACGTTGACCACATGAAGTGAAATCTGTTCGTCATGGTTAGTGACATATGCATACTTTGGTTGGTCACCGTGCATTGAAGCCACATTGTGCCACTACATATTGAAGGTTTTTGTACTTGCTAGTAGATAACTAGTATTCACAAACAATTACCTTCCACCCTAACCATTTGTTGCTCGTGTTGTGAGTTGTCTAAGTTTACCACACTTAGTGACGTAATTTGGTCATGGTCAGTGACATATGCCTACTTTGGTTGGTCATCGTGCATGGTCCCCACACCGTGCCACAACGTATTGAAGCCCCTTGTGCTTGCTATGTGATAGGTGGTGTTCCCAAACCATTGTTTCCCCCTCTGAACATCTGTGACTCGTATTATGAGTTGTCAACGTGGACCACACAAAGCGGATTTCTTTGGTCAAAGGCAGTAAATGTGCCTACTTTGGTCGGTCATTGTGCATGGTAGCAACACCGCGCTACTAGTGACTGAAGGTCATTGTACTTGGTAGTTGAGAACCAATATTCTCATAGCATTGTTTCCTCTCCTGACCGTTTGTGACTCGTATTATGGTTGGTCAACGTTGACCACCCATACTGAAATTCTCTGGTCATGATCAGTAACATATGCCTAGTTTGATTGTTTGGTGTGCATATTAGCCACACCCTGCCACCACGTATTGAAGTTCTTTGTCCTTTCTAGCCAATACATATGCTTCCTAATCCATTGTTTTCCCCTCTGACCATTTGTGACTCGTATTATGCGTTTTCAACGTTGACCACATGAAGTGAAATTTGTTCGTCATGGTTAGTGACGTATGCATACTTTGGTTGGTTAATGTGCATTGAAGCCACATTGTCCCACTACATATTGAAATTATTTGTACTTGGTAGTAGATAACTAGTATTCACAAACCATTACCTTCCACCCTGACCATTTGTGACTTGTGTTGTGAGTTGTCAAAGTTTACCACACTTTGTGACATTACATGGTCATGGTCAAAGGAATATGCCTACTTTGGTTGGTCATCGTGCATGGTCTACACACCGTGCCACAACGTATTGAAGCCCGTTGTGCTTGCTATATGATACTTGGTGTTCCCAAACCATTGTTTCCCCCTCTGACCATTTGTGACTCGTATCACGAGTTGTCAACGTTGACAACACACAACGGATTTCTTTGGTCAAAGGCCGTACACATGCCTACTTTGGTCGGTCATTGCGCAGGATAGCCACACCATGCTAGTACTGACTGAAAGTCGTTGTACTTGGTAGTTGAGAACCAATATTTCCATATCATTGTTTCCTGTCCTGCCCTTTTGTGACTCGTGTTATGGTTGGTCAACGTTGACCACCCATATTGAAGTTCTCTGGTCATGATCAGTGACATATGCCTAGTTTGGTTGCTTGGTGTGCATATAAGCCACACTGTGCCACTACGTATTGAAGTTCTTTGTCCTTTCTAGTCAATACATATGCTCCCCAAACCATTGTATCTCCCTCTGACCATTTGTGACTCGTGTTATGAGTTGTCAATGTTGACCACACATAGTGGACTTATTCGGTCGTATTCAGTGACGTATGCATCCTTTGGGTGGTCACTGTGCACGCTAGCCATACTGTGCCACTACTTGTTGAAGGTCTTCTTACTTCCTAGCTGATAACTAGTGTTCCCAACCCATTGTTTTCCCCTCTAACCATTTGTGACTCGTGTTATGTGTTTTCAACGTTGACCACATGAAGTGATGTTCTTTCGTCATGGTCAGTGACATATGCAGACTTTGGGTGGTCACTTTGCATTGACGCCACATTGTGCCACTACATATTGAAGGTATTTGTACTTGATAGTAGATAACTAGTATTCACAAACCATTACCTTCCACCCTGACCATTTGTGACTCATGTTGTGAGTTGTCACAGTTTACCACACTCAGTGACATTATTTGGTCATGGTCAGTGACATATGCCTACTTTGGTTGGTCATCGTGCATGGTCCCCACACCGTGCCACAACGTATTGAAGCCCCTTGTACTTGCTATGTGATATGTGGTGTTCCCAAACCATTGTTTCCCCCTCTGACCATTTGTGACTCGTATTACGAGTTGTCGACGTGGACCACACACAGCGGATTTCTTTTGTCAAAGGCAGTAAATATGCATACTTTGGTCGGTTACTGTGCATGGTAGCCACGCCACGCTACTACTGACCGAAGGTCATTGTACTTGGTATTTGAGAACCGATATTCTCATAGCATTGTTTCCTCTCCTGACTGTTTGTGACTCGTGTTATGGTTGGTCAACGTTGACCACCCATACTGAAATTCTCTGTTCATGGTCAGTGACATATGCCTAGTTTGATTGTTTGCCGTGAATATGAGCCACACCGTGCCACTACGTATTGAAGTATTTTGTCATTTCTAGTCAATACATAGGCTTCTTAAACCATTGTAGCTCCCTCAGACCATTCGTGACTCGTGTTATGAGTTGTCAACGTTGACCACACACAGCGGGTTTCTTTGGTCAAAGGCAGCACATATGCCTACTTGGGTCGGCCATTGTACATGGTAGCCACACCGTGCTACTACTGAATGAAGGTCGTTGTACTTGGTAGTTGAGAACCGATGTTCCCATAGCATTGTTTCCTGTCCTAACCGCTTGTGACTCGTGTTATGGTTGGTCAACGTTGACCACCCATATTGAAGTTATGTGGTCATGATGAGTGACATATGCCTGGCTTGGTTATTTGGTGTGCATATTAGCCACACCGTGCCACTACGTATTGAGGTTCTTTGTCCTTTCTAGTCAATACATAGGCTTCCCAAACCATTTTCTCTCCCTTCGACCATTTGTGACTCGTGTTATGAGTTGTCAATGTTGACCACACATAGTGGACTTATTCGGCCGTAGTCAGTGACGTATGCATCCCTTGGTTGGTCACTGTGCACGCTAGCCATATCGTGCCACTGCTTGTTGAAGGTATTTGTACTTCCTAGTTGATAACTAGTGTTCCCAACCCATTGTTTTCACCTCTAACCATTTGTGACTCGTGTTATGCGTTTTCAACGTTGACCACATGAAGTGAAATTCTTTCGTCATGGTAAGAGACATATGCATGCTTTGGGTGGTCACTATGCATTGGAGCCACATTGTGCCACTACATATTGAAGGGTTTTCTACTCTCTAGTAGATAACTAGTATTCACAAACCATTACCTTCCACCCTGAGCATTTGTTACTCGTGTTGTGAGTTGTCAAAGTTTTCCACACTTAGTGACATTATTTGGTTATGGTCAGTGACATATGCCTACTTTGGTTGGTCATCGTGCATGGTTCCCACACCGTGCCACAACGTATTGAAGCCACTTGTGCTTGCTATGTGATACGTGGTGTTCCCAAACCATTGTTTCCCCCCTCTAACCATTTGTGACTCGTATTATGAGTTGTCAACGTGGACCACACAGCGGATTTCTTTGGTCAAAGGCAGTAAATGTGCCTACTTTGGTCGGTCATTGTGCACGGTAGCCACACCGCGCTACTACTGACTGAAGGTCATTGTACTTGGTAGTTGATGACCAATATTCCCATAGCATTGTTTCCTCTCCTGCCCGTTTGTGACTCGTGTTATGGTTGGTCAACGTTGACCACCCATATTGAAATTTTGTGGTCATGACCAGTGACATATGCCTAGTTTGGCTGTTTGGTGTGCATATTAGCCACACCGTGCCACTACGTACTGATGTTCTTTGTTCTTTCTAGTCAATACATAGGCTTCCCAAACCATTGTATCTCCCTCTGACCATTTGTGACTCGTGTCATGAGGTTTCAATGTTGACCACACATAGTGGACTTATGCGGTCGTATTCAGTGACGTATGCATCATTTGGGTGGTCACTATGCACGCTAGCCATACTGTGCCACTGCTCGTTAAAGGTATTTGTACTTGCTAGTTGATAACTAGTGTCTACAATCCATTGTTTTCCCCTTTGACCATTTGTTACTCGTGTTATGTGTTTTCAACATTGACCACATACGTGAAATTTGTTCATCATGGTTAGTGACATATGCATATTTGGGTGGTCACTGTGCATTGAAGCTACATTGTGCCACTACATATTAAGGTATTTGTACTTGCTAGTAGATAACTAGTATTCACAAACCATTACCTTTCACCCTGACCATTTGTGACTCGTGTTGTGAGTTGTCAAAGTTTACCACACTTAGTGACATTATTTGGTCATGATCAGTGACATATGCCTACTTTGGTTGGTCATCGTGCATGGTCCCCACATTATGCCACAACGTATTGAAGCCTCTTGTGCTTGCTATGTGATACGTGGTGTTCGCAAACCATTGTTTCCCCATCTGACCATTTGTGACTTGTATTATGAGTTGTCAACGTGGACCACACACAGCGGATTTCTTTGGTCAAAGGCAATAAATATGCCTATTTTGGTCGGTCATTGTGCATGGTAGCCACACCGCGCTACTACTGACTGAAGGTAATTGTACTTGGTAGTTGAGAACCAATGTTCTCATAGCATTGTTTCCTCTCCTGACCGTATGTGACTCATGTTATGGTTGGTCAACATTGACCACCTATATTGAAATTCTCTGGTCATGATCAGTGACATATGACTAGTTTGATTGTTTGGTGTGCATATTAGCCACACCGTGCCACTACGTATTGAAGTTCTTTGTCCTTTCTAGCCAAAAAATAGGCTTCCCAATCCATTGTTTCCCCCTCTGACCATTTGTGACTCGTGGTATGCGTTTTCAACGTTGACCACACATAGTGGACTTATTCGGTTGTAGTCAGTGACGTATGCATCCTTTGGTTGGTCACTGTGCACGCTTGCCATACCGTGCCACTGCTTGTTGAAGGTCTTTCTACTTCCTAGTTGATAACTAGTGTTCCCAACCCATTGTTTTCCCCTCTGGCCATTTGTGACTTGTGTTATGCATTTTCAACGTTGACCACATGAAGTGAAATTCTTTCGTCATGGTCAGTGACATATGCATACTTTGGTTGGTCACTATGCATTGAAGCCACACTGTGCCACTACATATTGAAGGTATTTGTATTTCAAGTAGACAACTAGTATTCGCAAACCATTACCTTACACCCTGCCCGTTTGTGACTCGTATTGTGAGTTGTCAAAGTTTACCACGCATAGTGACATTATTTGGTCATTGTCAGTAACATATGCAAACTTTGGTTGGTCATCGTGCATGGTCTCCACACAGTGCCACAACGTATGGAAGCCCCTTGTGCTTGTTATGCGATACGTGGTGTTCCCAAACCATTGTTTCCCCTCTGACCATTTGTGACTTGTATTATGAGTTGTCAACGTGGACCACACACAGCGGATTTCTTTGGTCAAAGGCAGTACACATGCCACTTTGGTCGGTCATTGTGCATGGTAGCCACACCGTGCTACTACTCACTGAAGGTCGGTGTACTTGGAAATTGAGAACCGATATTCTCATAGCGTTGTTTGTTGTCCTGGCCATTTGTGACTCGTGTTGTGGTTGGTCAACGTTGATCACCCATATTGAAATTAGCTGGTCATGATCAGTGACATATTCCTAGTTTGATTGTTTGGTGTGCATGTTAGCCACACCGTGCCACTTTGTATTGAAGCTCTTTGTCCATTCTAGCCAATACATAGGCTTCCCAATCCATTGTTTTCCCCTCTGACCATTTGTGACTCGTGTTATGCGTTTTCAACGTTGACCACATGAAGTGAAATTTGTTCGTCATGGTTAGTGAC
>SZWC01007329.1:11873-25516 GCA_023375785.1 Penium margaritaceum | reverse complement strand
AGCTGGTCATGATCAGTGACATATTCCTAGTTTGATTGTTTGGTGTGCATGTTAGCCACACCGTGCCACTTTGTATTGAAGCTCTTTGTCCATTCTAGCCAATACATAGGCTTCCCAATCCATTGTTTTCCCCTCTGACCATTTGTGACTCGTGTTATGCGTTTTCAACGTTGACCACATGAAGTGAAATTTGTTCGTCATGGTTAGTGACATATGCATACTTTGGTTGGTTACTGTGCATTGAAGTCACATTGTGCCACTGCATATTGAAGGTATTTGTACTTGCTAGTAGATAACTAGTATTCACAACCATTACCTTCCACCCTGATTATTTGTGACTCGTGTTGTGAGTTGTCAAAGTTTACCACACTCAGTGACATTATTTGGTCATGGTCGGTGACATGTGCCTACTTTGGTTGGTCATCGTGCATGGTCTCCACACCGTGCCACAACGTATTGAAGCCCCTTGTGCTTGCTATGTGATTCCCAGTGTTCCCAAAGCATTGTTTCCCCCTCTGGTTATTTGTGACTTGTATTATGAGTTATCAACGTGGACCACACACAGCGGATATCTTTGGTCAAACGTAGTACATATGCCTACTTTGGTCGGTCATTATGCATGATAGCCACACCGTGCTACTACGGACTGAAGGTCGCTGTACTTGGTAGTTGAGAACCGATAATCTAAAAGCATTGTTTCCTCTTCTGACCGTTTTTGACCCGTGTTATGGTTGGTCAGTGTTGACCACCCATATTGATATTCTCTGGTCATGATCAGTGACATATGCATAGTTTGATTGTTTGGTGTGCATGTTAGCCACATTGTGCCACTACGTATTGAGGTTCTTTGTCCTTTCTAGCAAATACATAGGCTTCCCAATCCATTGTTTTCCCCTCTGACCATTTGTGATGCGTGTTATGCATTTTTTCCGTTGACCACATGAAGTAAAATTTGGTCGTCATGGTTAGTGACATATGCATACTTTGGTTGGTCACTGTGCATTGAAGCCACACTGTACCACTACATATTGAAGGTATTTGTACTTGCTAGTAGATAACTAGTATTCACAAACCATTACCTTCCACCCTGGCCATTTGTGACTCGTGTTGCGAGTTGTCAAAGTTTACCACACTTAGTGACAATATTTGGTCATGGTCAGTGACATATGCCTACTTTTGTTGGTCATTGTGCATGGTCTCCACACCGTGCCATAACGTATTGAAGCCCCTTGTGCTTGCTATGTTATACTTGATGTTCCCAAACCATTGTTTCCCCCTCTGACCATTTGTGACTCGTATTATGAGTTGTCAACGTTGACCACACACAGCAGATTTCTTTGGTCATAGGAAATACATATGCCTACTTTGGTCGGTCATTGTGCATGGTAGCCATCCCTTGCTACTACTGACTGAAGGTCGTTCTACTTGGTAGTTGAGAACCGGTGTTCTCATAGCATTGTTTCCTCTTCTAACCGTTTGTGACTCGTGATATTGTTGGTCAACGTTGACCACCCATATTGAGATTCTATGGTCATGATCAGTGACATATGCCTAATTTTATTGTTTTATGTGCATATTCGCCACACCGTGCCACTACATATTGAAGTTCTTTATCCTTTCTAGCCAATACATAGGCTAACCAAACATTTGTCTCTCCCTCTGAACATTTGTAACTCGTGTTATGAGTTGTCAATGTTGACCACACATAGTGGACTTATTTGGTCGTAGTCACTGACGTATGCATCCTTTGGTTGGTCACTATGCACGCTAGTCATACCGTGCCACTGCTTGTTGAAGATCTGTGTACTTGCTAGTTGATAACTAGTGTTCCCAGCCCATTGTTTTACCCTCTGAACATTTGTGACTCCTGTTATGTGTTTTCAACGTTGACCACATGAAGTGAAATTTGTTGGTCATGGTCAGTTACATATGCCTACTTTGGTTGGTCATCGTGCATGGTCTCCACAACGTGCCAGAACGTATTGACGCCCCTTGTTCTTGCTATGTGATACTTGGTGTTCCCAACCCATTATTTCCCCCTCTGACAGTTTGTGGCCTGTATTGTGGGTTGTCAACGTTAACCACACATAGCAAAACAATTTGGTCACGGTAAGTGGCACATGCCTAATCTGGTTGGTCATTACACATGGTAGCCACACCGTTCCACTACTTGTTGAAAGCATTTTCACTTGCTAGTCAATAAATAGCAAAGAGTTTCTCCCTTTGACACCGGGTCGGTTTTTGTTTATTTGTTATGCGTAGGTGTCTTCACTGGAATACTCCCTCCCACCCACCTAGAGGGATGTTCCGTGGACGACCTGAAGGACAGATTTGCGACCGCATTATGACACCCCCCCAACCCCCCCATGGCTTAGGCTCGAAGGTAGAGTTGAGGAAGCACAACACGCCCCCCCCCCCCCCCCCCNTTTTGTTTATTTGTTATGCGTAGGTGTCTTCACTGGAATACTCCCTCCCACCCACCTAGAGGGATGTTCCGTGGACGACCTGAAGGACAGATTTGCGACCGCATTATGACACCCCCCCAACCCCCCCATGGCTTAGGCTCGAAGGTAGAGTTGAGGAAGCACAACACGCCCCCCCCCCCTCCCCCTGGTCGCGAGCCTATTTTATATTGCGCGTACGGGGATTTAAACCCACGACTTATCGCTCCAGATTCCAACTCTATAAGCACTAAGCCAACTCACCTGGTGTTCATATGTTGTCCAAATGACATTATAAGGGTTCCTATGGGTAAAAGTCATAAATTAAGGGGGTGTACGATTATAGTGTAGTTTTCAAATGTATGAATGATAACAATTTTAGTCTATTCATCAACAATTGACGCAGACTAGGTTTTGAATTTTGCAGCTTTGAGCTTGAATAATCTCTCAACCATTGCTGCGATTGACTAGCGGTAAGAAGGAAAGCTGACAAGAAACAGTGAAACTCGTTTTATGATATTCAATGACACAATTATAACTTGGTTGGTCATTGTGCATGGTAGCCATGCCGTCCCACCACTTATCGAAGGTCTTTGTACTTGCTAGTCGATACCAAGTATTCCCAAACCATTGTTTTCCCCTCTGACCATTTGTGACTCGTATTATGAGTTGTCAACGTTGACCACACACAGCGGATTCCTCTGGTCAAAGGCAGTACATATGCCTACTTTGGTCGGTCATTGTGCATGGTAGGCACACCGTGCTACTACAAACTGAAGGTCATTGTACTTGGTAGTTGAGAACCGATATTCTCATAGCATTGTTTCATCTTCTTACCGTGTGTGACTCGTGTTATGGTTGGTCAACGTTGACCACCCATATTGAAATTCTTTGGTCATGACAAGTGACATATGCCAAGTTTGATTGTTTGGTGTGCATATTAGCCACACCGTGCCACTACGTATTGAAGTTCTTTGTCCTTTCTAGTCAATACATATGCTTCCCAAACCATTGTCTCTCCCTCTGACCTTTTGGGACTGGCGTTATGAGTTGTCAATGTTGACCACACATAGTGGACTTATTCGGTCGTAGTCAGTGACGTATGCATCCTTTGGTTGGTCACTATGCACGCTAGCCATATTGTGCCACTGCTTGTTGAAAGTCTTTGTACTTCCTAGCTGATAACTAGTGTTCCCAACCCATTGTTTTCCCCTTTGACCAGTTGTGACTCGTGTTATGCGTTTTCAACATTGACCACATGAAGTGAAATTCTTTCGTCATGGTCAGTGACATATGCATACTTTGGGTGGTCACTGTGCATTGAAGCCACATTGTGCCACTACATATTAAAGGTATTTGTACTTGCTATTGGATAACTAGTATTCACAAACCATAACCTTCCACCCTGACCATTTTTGCTTCGTAATGTGAGTTGTCAAAGTTTACCACACTTAGTGACATTATTTGGTCATAGTCAGTGACATATGCCTACTTTGGTTGGTCATCGTGCATGGTCCCCACACCGTGCCACAATGTATTGAAGCCCCTTGTGCTTGCTATGTGATACGTGGTGTTCCCAAACCATTGTTTCTCCCTTTGACCATTTGTGACTCGTTATATGAGTTGTCAACGTGGACCACACGCAGCGGATTTCTTTGGTAACGGGCAGTAAACATGCCTACTTTGGTTGGTCATTGTGCATGGTAGCCATACCGCGCTACTATTGACTGAAGATCATTGTACTTGGTAGTTAAGAACCAATATTCTCATAGCATTGTTTCCTCTCCTGACCGTTTGTGACTCGTATTATGGTTGGTCAACGTTGACCACCCATATTGAAATTCTCTGGTCATGATCAGTGACATATGCCTAGTTTGATTGTTTGGTGTGCATATTAGCCACACCGTGCCACTACGTATTGAAGTTCTTCGTCCTTTCTAGCCAATACAGAGGCTTCCCAATCCATTGTTTTCCACTCTGACCATTTGTGATTCATGTTATGCGTTCTCAACGTTGACCACATGAAGTGAAATTTGTTCGTCATGGTTAGTGACATATGCATACTTTGGTTGGTCACTGTACATTGAAGCCACATTGTGCCACTACATATTGAAGGTATTTGTACTTGCTTGTAGATAACAGGTGTTCACGAACCATTACCTTCCACCCTGACCATTTGTGACTCGTGTTGTGAGTTGTCAAAGTTTACCACACTTATGACATTGTTTGGCCATGGTCAGTGACATATGCCTACTTTGGTTGGTCATCGTGCATGGTCTCCACACCGTGCCACAACGTATTGAAGCTCCTTGTGCTTGCTATGTGATACTTGGTGTTCCCAAACCATTGTTTCCCCCTCTGACCATTTCTGTCTTGTATTATGAGTTGTCAACGTTGACCACACACAACGGATTGTTTTGGTCAAAGGCAGTACATACGCCTACTTTGGTCGGTCATTGTGCATGGTAGCTACATCGTGCTACTGCTGACTGAATGTCGTTGTACTTGGTAGTTGAGAACCGATATTCCCATAGCATTGTTTTCTGTCGTGCCTGCTTGTGACTCGTGTTGTGGTTGGTCAACGTTGACTACCCATATTGAAATTTTGTGGTCCTGATCAGTGACATATGCCAAGTTTGATTGTTTGGTGTGCATATAAGCCACACCGTGCCACTACGTATTGAAGTTCTTTGTCCTTTCTAGTCAATACATAGGCTTCCCAAACCATTGTTTCTCCCTCTGGCCATTTGTGACTCGTGTTATGAGTTGTCAATGTTGACCACACATAGTAGACTGATTCGGTCGTAGTCAGTGACGTATGCATCCTTTGGTTGGTCATTGTGCACGCTAGCCATACCGTGCAACTGCTTGTTGAAGGCCCTTGTACTTGCTAGTTGACAACTAGTGTTCCCAACCCATTGTTTTCCCCTCTGACCATTTGTGACTCGTGTTATGCATTTTCAACGTTGACCACATGATGTTGAATTTGTTCGTCATGGTTAGTGACATATGCATACATTGGTTGGTCACTGTGCATTGAAGCCACATTGTGCCACTACACATTGAAGGTATTTGTACTTGCTAGTAGATAACTAGCATTCACAAACCGTTACCTTCCACCCTGACCATTTGTGACTCGTGTTGTGAGTTGTCAAAGTTTACCACACTTAGTGACGTTGCTTGGTCATGGTTAGTGACATATGCCTACTTTGGTTGGTCATCATGCATGGTATCCACACCGCGCCACAATGTATTGAAGACCCTTGTGCTTGCTATGTGATACTTGGTGTTCCCAAACCATTGTTTCCCCCTCTGACCATTTGTGACTTGTATCATGCATTGTCAACGTTGACCACACACAGCGGATTTATTTGATCAAAGGCAGTACATATGCCTACTTTGGTCGGTCATTGTGCATGGTAGCCACACCGTGCTACTACTGACTGAAGTTTGTTGTACTTGGTAATTGAGAACCGATATTCCCATAGCATTGCTTCCTGTCCTGACCG
Source organism: Penium margaritaceum (assembly GCA_023375785.1). NCBI lineage: Eukaryota > Viridiplantae > Streptophyta > Zygnematophyceae > Desmidiales > Peniaceae > Penium > Penium margaritaceum. The sequence goes on along the minus strand of SZWC01007329.1, from coordinate 19,566 downwards.
TTTCTAACTCGTTTTATGGTTCGTCAACGTTGACCACTCATATTGAAATTATGTGGTCATGATCAGTGACATATGCCTAGTTTGGTTGTTTGGTGTGCATATTAGCCACACTGTGCCACAACGTATTGAATTTCTTTGTCCTTTCTAGTCGATACATAGGCTTCCCAAACCATTGTCTCTCTCTCTGACCATTTGTGACTCGTGTAATGAGTTGTCAATGTTGGCCACACATCGTGGACTTATTCGGTCGTAGTGAGTGATGTATGCATCCTTTGGCTGGTCACCGTGCACGCTAGCCATACCCTACCACTGCTTGTTGAAGGACTTTGTACTTCCTAGTGTTGAAATAGTGTGCACCTTGTCCACTGCCTAGCTGGCTAGCTACACATACAGATAAGGCATGCACTGCTCTATGGAGTATGTCCCCTTGGTCTGTTATGAGATGGGCCAGGAATGCACTGCCCATAATGGGTATGTCCCCTGTGGCTCATCATAGGAACCATACATTTTTGGCTTGGTTGATTAGGCACCGGAGTCTCAAACCAGAGGTCGTGGGTTCAAACCCCGCGACGGCCGCAATTTTCTTTGTGGCCAAAACTGGGACAGGAAGCTTCTAGGAAGCTTACTAGAGCCTGCCTTGAGGATGACACTTGGCAGTCTAAGGACGCGCCAAGTAGGAATGTAGGATGAGGTTGGCTCCAGTGGAGCCACTACAAGCAGAAGCTTTAGCAAAGCTTTGCAAGTATAAAAGCCTATACCTTGCATGCATCCATTTATAGTTCTTGCCTTTGATACTCCTCACAGAGTGTCCAACCAAAGGTAGACACTAAAGACCAACATGCGGACTTCGTGAGGTTGCAAACCAAACGAACCTAAAGTGTGGATCCCTCGTTCGAGGGTGATATGTTATCTTGGTTGCAATACCAAGAGCGGTTGGCGGCCTCCCATGTCGGGACCCGTTTTCTAGACCGTTGCTATCCGGCGCATTGACAAAGGGTTATGGGCCCAAACTTCTGGTTCTAAGGCACGCTTCCAAGACCGACTAGCGCGTGGTCTTGCAGGGCGCACAGGTACAACAGGGACACGACCATCGGACGGCTCCATCTGCTCCATCGGCTCCATCGGCTTCTTCAGGTAGGGTGTGCGCACGTGGCGGACTAGGGGACGAGGAATCGCTCTGTCCATGTTGGACAAGACCCTCGAGCCCCAACGGGATTAAGCTCTACCCCTTTTTAGAAGGTGGTACGACCCCGAGTCCGTTCTCTCACGACGGCACCATCGCCTTAGGCGATCATCGGCGGGAGGGGTATGCAACGGAATCAACTGCACCTTTGACAACGGTCGCAGTCAGCAGCCTCATCAGCCTCATCAGCCTCAATGAAGCAGAGTAGCAGCGAAGCAGAGAAGACGAGCAACCGCAAGAAATGGCGGATCCGACTCCAGCACGCCTTGAGGCGGGTATGTCCAAATTCACGGGGACAGGTTTTCCCTTGTGGAAATGGCAGTTTGAGATTGTCATGAACGTGCGTAGCTACCTTGACATCGTAAAAGGGACCGAGATAGCACCAGCCGATGCGACCATGACGACGCATGCGGCTGACCTTGCAGCATGGACGATGAAGAACAACATGGCTCTCGCCATTCTTGTGATGTCCATCAACGAGACTCAATACTCCCACATCATAGGATGCACGTTGGCTGCCGAGGCCTACGCAAAACTTGCACGCGTGCATCAATCGAATGCCCTAGCAAACCAACTCTTCATCTTCCAACGGTTGATGTCGATGAGGGTGAGCGAAGGAGAATCGATACCCGCATTTTTGCAGTCGTTCGACAACGTGCTGCAAGAGGTCCAGCAAATGGAATGGAATATCGACTCCAACATGCGTGCCATGATCCTTCTAATGGCGCTGCCGGAAAGCTGGGAGTCCTTGATCACCGTATTTGGCGGTTGGAAGGAGGCAGATCTGACGTATGAGGCTGTCGCCGAACACGTCCGCAACGAGTCCATGCGACGCAGTGGCGCCGAGGCAAACATCTCAGCCTATGCCTCTCGCTTCGGTGGACAAAGTGCAAGCTCTCGCTCCAGTCAAGGCAACAGCGGAAGCGGTGGCGGTGGAGGGAAAGGCAATGGTGGCGGGAAGAGTTCCAAGAAGCCCGGCAACTGTCACAACTGTGGCAAGGCTGGGCACTGGGCTAGGGACTGTCGTAGTCCCAAGAGAGAAGGCGGGAACAAAGGTGGAAAGGAGAAGANGGGTTCAAACCCCGCGACGGCCGCAATTTTCTTTGTGGCCAAAACTGGGACAGGAAGCTTCTAGGAAGCTTACTAGAGCCTGCCTTGAGGATGACACTTGGCAGTCTAAGGACGCGCCAAGTAGGAATGTAGGATGAGGTTGGCTCCAGTGGAGCCACTACAAGCAGAAGCTTTAGCAAAGCTTTGCAAGTATAAAAGCCTATACCTTGCATGCATCCATTTATAGTTCTTGCCTTTGATACTCCTCACAGAGTGTCCAACCAAAGGTAGACACTAAAGACCAACATGCGGACTTCGTGAGGTTGCAAACCAAACGAACCTAAAGTGTGGATCCCTCGTTCGAGGGTGATATGTTATCTTGGTTGCAATACCAAGAGCGGTTGGCGGCCTCCCATGTNCCGTCTAACGGAGGAAGCAAGTACTTCCTGACCTTCATTGACGACCACAGCCGCAAGTTGTGGATCTACTTCCTCAAAACAAAGGGAGAGGTCAAGGAGAAGCTCCTCGAGTTCATCGCCATGGTGGAGCGGCAAACGTCCAAGAAGGCAAAGGCGATCCGAAGTGACAACGGGGGTGAGTACGAGGCATGCAAGCCTTGGCTCAAGCATCATGGCATCCGCCACGAGCAAACCACCCCTTACAACCCCCAAAGCAACAGCGTTGCCGAGAGGATGAACCAGACCCTACTCGGCATGGTACAAAGCATGCTCTTCGACGCCAAGCTCCCACCTCGCTTTTGGGCTAAAGCAGCAACANACTCCTCACAGAGTGTCCAACCAAAGGTAGACACTAAAGACCAACATGCGGACTTCGTGAGGTTGCAAACCAAACGAACCTAAAGTGTGGATCCCTCGTTCGAGGGTGATATGTTATCTTGGTTGCAATACCAAGAGCGGTTGGCGGCCTCCCATGTTGGGACCCGTTTTCTAGACCTTTGCTATTCGGCACATTGACAAAGGGTTATGGGCCCAAACTTCTGGTTCTAAGGCACGCTTCCAAGACCGACTAGCGCGTGGTCTTGCAGGGCGCACAGGTACAACAAGGACACGACCATCGGACGGCTCCATCTGCTCCATCGGCTCCATCGGCTTCTTCAGGTAGGGTGCGCGCACGTGGCGGACTAGGGGACNCAAAGGGAGAGGTCAAGGAGAAGCTCCTCGAGTTCATCGCCATGGTGGAGCGGCAAACGTCCAAGAAGGCAAAGGCGATCCGAAGTGACAACGGGGGTGAGTACGAGGCATGCAAGCCTTGGCTCAAGCATCATGGCATCCGCCACGAGCAAACCACCCCTTACAACCCCCAAAGCAACAGCGTTGCCGAGAGGATGAACCAGACCCTACTCGGCATGGTACAAAGCATGCTCTTCGACGCCAAGCTCCCACCTCGCTTTTGGGCTAAAGCAGCAACAACAGCTTGCTACCTCTTGAACCTCACACCAGCGACCGCCTTACGGAAGCGTGGAAAGGAGTAGGACAAGCAGCTGAAGACCCCACAGGAAGCATGGTCGGGAAACCCAACGCATCTCATCTGAAGGTGTTCGGGTCAACTACATGGGTGAAGATCCAGTCGGGAGAAGGTGGAGGCAAGCTTGATGCACGCTCCAAGAAGTGCATCATGGTTGGGTACGACACGTCACACAAAGCCTATCGGCTTTGGGACCAGGCAGCAGGCAAGCTCGTGAGGAGCCGCGACGTCGTGTTCGACGAACGCACCCTTGGAAAGGGAGAGCTGTTGGACCCGACCCTCACTCCCAAAGCGGGAGAGTGGATAGTGTTGCTTGAGTCCGGAGACCAAGCACCCGACAACTGGCTCTCCTTGCCAGCAGGTGGTGGGAATGGGAGAGTGGCTACGGAGGATGATGCAGCATCTGACATGGACGCGGATACCGAGGCGTCCGAGGCTTCCGAGTCTGACTTGGAGTCTGACGACTCTTATGACGACAACGACGACGACAAACCACCACCTGTGGAAGCACCAGCACCAAAGCAAGAAGCGGCACCACTACCCCGGCGCAGTTTGCGACCAAAGAGAGCACCTTTTGCGGTATGAGGATGATTGGACCGGCCTTAGCTGGTCGTGCATGGCTCAAGGAGAGCCATCCACAGTGGCGGAGGCCATGAATGGCCCAGATGCGGCCAAGTGGAAGGAGGCAGTGGATAGCGAGCTCGCATCCATTACCGAGAACGGCACGTGGGTGCTAGTGGATAGACCCGACAAGGCCCACGTGGTCGGATCCAAGTGGGTCCTCCGAGTGAAGAAGAAGCAAGACGGCAACATCGACAAGTTCAAGGCAAGGGTAGTGGTTAAGGGGTTCTCTCAACGCCCGGGCTCCGAGTACGACGAGACGTTCACGCCCGTCGTGATCTTTGCCTCCATCCGCTCTCTCCTTGGCATTGCTGCCACAAAGAACTTGGAGATACACCAGATGGACGTCAGGACAGCTTTCCTTTATGGGAAGCTTGACAAGGAAGTGCTGATGGAGGTGCCCGAAGGAGTCGAAGCTCCCAAGGGCAAGGTGTGCAAGTTGCTGAAAGCGCTTTATGGGCTGAAACAAGCCCCAAGGATGTGGTACAAAGAGATGGACGGTTTCATGACCGGCCTCTCCTTCGCGCATTGCCAAAATGACCCGAGCATGTACGTGCGCGATGATGGGAGAGGGCAGATGCTGGTTGCGCTGTATTTGGATGATCTGATCATCAGCTCGTCTTCGGTTGAGCTGCTGGATGGGCTGAAGTCTGACCTCAGCAAAAGGTTCAAGATGAAGGACATGGGTACTCTCGAGTACTATCTCGGGATTGCCATCCACCGCAACCGAGCAGCAGGCACCATCGAACTCAACCAAACCAAATACATTGGTGAGGTGCTGAAGCGCTACCACATGGAAGACTGCAAACCTGTTAGCACCCCAATGACGACCAACACAAAGCTGAAGGCCTCCATGTGGCCAAGCAACGAAGCTGAACAAAGGGAGATGCAAGACATCCCCTACAAGTCCGCCGTGGGTAGCATCATGTACGCCATGGTAGGGACAAGTCCGGACATCTGCTATAATGTGGGACAAGTGAGCAGATTCGTGGCCAACCCTGGGCCACAACATTGGCAGGCAGTCAAGCGCATCTTGCGCTACCTGCAGAAGACACGTCACATGGGCCTCGTCCTTGGAGGCCAAGAAGGAACGGACCCCTTTCGTCTGAAATGCTACACCGACGCTGATTGGGGAGGAAATCTCGACGACAGGAAATCCACCTATGGATACGTGNCCGCAACGAGTCCATGCGACGCAGTGGCGCCGAGGCAAACATCTCAGCCTATGCCTCTCGCTTCGGTGGACAAAGTGCAAGCTCTCGCTCCAGTCAAGGCAACAGCGGAAGCGGTGGTGGTGGAGGGAAAGGCAATGGTGGCGGGAAGAGTTCCAAGAAGCCCGGCAATTGTCACAACTGTGGCAAGGCTGGGCACTAGGCTAGGGACTGCCGTAGTCCCAAGAAAGAAGGCGGGAACAAAGGTGGAAAGGAGAAGAAGGAGCTCACCAACATGATGGCTAGGAGGCTGCCCATGAAGGGCGCAGCGATCCTTAGGCCCGGGGCATTTGCCCTTGACTCGGGCACCAACCACCACTCATCAAAAGAGAAGGGTGGATTTGTCTCCATGGCCGAATCTGTCATGCGCATCAAGTGTGCAAACGGTGGCGTCGTCCAAGCCATGGGCGAAGGGGACAAGGTGATCACGTTCAACGTGAATGGTGGGGAGAAGGCAGTCAACCTTCAAAAGGTGGTGTACATGCCCTCCTTCGCAGCCAACTTGCTGTCCGTTTCACAAATCACCGACAACAACATGACAGTGGTGTTCACCAACAAGGAAGCGGTGGCCCTAAAAAACGAGGACATCCAGATTTTGTACACCAAAGACAACCGCATGCTTCAAGTTCCAAGAGTCGACGGCCTCTACATGCTTCAAACCAAAGTCACCAAGGCGTCGGATGAGGGACTTGCATGTGCCACCAAGACAGTGGCACCGGAGCCAAAGGATGCACCACTGGCGACCGCTGCGGCCGCCACATCAACCAAGGACACTGATGCTGAGCTGTGGCACCAGCGATTTCGCCACGTGGCCAACAGCGCGCTGCAAAAGATGCAAGAGCAAGAGGTAGTCCGCGGAATGGAAGGGTGCACCATGAAGCATGGCAAAGGGTGTGCATTGTGTGAACCATGCCTCCAAGCGAAGGCAAAGAAGAAGCCGTTTGGGAGAGGAGGTCAACAAGCGGAGCACGTCTTGGAACTGATACACAGTGACGTGTGTGGACCCTTCCGCACACCGTCTAACGGAGGAAGCAAGTACTTCTTGACCTTCATTGACAACCACAGCCGCAGGTTGTGGATCTACTTCCTCAAAACAAAGGGGGAGGTCAAGGAGAAGCTCCTCGAGTTCGTCGCCATGGTGGAGCGGCAAACGCCCAAGAAGGTGAAGGCGCTCCGAAGTGACAACGGGGGTGAGTACGAGGCATGCAAGCCTTGGCTCAAGCATCATGGCATCCGCCACGAGCAAACCACCCCTTACAACCCCCAAAGCAACGGCGTTGCCGAGAGGATGAACCAGACCCTACTCGGCATGGTGCGAAGCATGCTCTTCGACGCCAAGCTCCCACCTCGCTTTTGGGCTGAAGCAGCAACAACGGCTTGCTACCTCTTGAACCTCACACCAGCGACCGCCTTGCGGAAGCGTGGAAAGGAGCAGGACAAGCAGCTGAAGACCCCACAGGAAGCATGGTCGGGAAAGAAACCCAACGCATCTCATCTGAAGGTGTTCGGGTCAACTGCATGGGTGAAGATCCAGTCGGGAGAAGGTGGAGGCAAGCTCGATGCACGCTCCAAGAAGTGCATCATGGTTGGGTACGACACGTCACACAAAGCCTATCGGCTTTGGGACCAGGCAGCAGGCAAGCTCGTGAGGAGCCGCGACGTCGTGTTCGACGAACGCACCCTTGGAAAGGGAGAGCTGCTGGACCCGACCCTCACTCCCAAAGCGGGAGAGTGGATAGTGTTGCTTGAGTCCGGAGACCAAGCACCCGACAACTGGCTCGCCTTGCCAGCAGGTGGTGGGAATGGGAGAGTGGCTGCGGAGGATGATGCAGCATCTGACATGGACGCGGATACCGAGGCGTCCGAGGCTTCCGAGTCTGACTTGGAGTCTGACGACTCTTCTGACGACAACGACGACGACAAACCACCACCTGTGGAAGCACCAGCACCAAAGCAAGAAGCGGCACCACTACCCCGGCGCAGTTTGCGACCAAAGAGAGCACCTTTGCGGTATGAGGATGATTGGACCGGCCTTAGCTGGTCGTGCATGGCTCAGGGAGAGCCATCCACAGTGGCGGAGGCCATGAATGGCCCAGATGCGGCCAAGTGGAAGGAGGCAGTGGATAGCGAGCTCGCATCCATT
>SZWC01007328.1:39030-54030 GCA_023375785.1 Penium margaritaceum | reverse complement strand
CCTGATCATATCATTTCCAGCTTGGGCTCGATTACAAAACAGGTCATGTGGTGATGAGATCGATTCGTGAAAGACTGAAGATGGCGTGTTCGAAGAGGAAGGCTCCCTTTGGCGATCACTGATAACACACCCATTACAAGCCGCCAAGACAAATACTTCGTCATGAACTTTTCCAATATACGTCGAATCTGGATCGTGAACAAAAATCCTCGACGGCGATCCAGGACTCTCAAGTTGCCAAACTCAATTCAAGGGCGCAAACATAAGCGTGGTGTACCGGAGGCGTGCTGCCACCTAAGCGAATGGAAGCGGAAATTTGCACAGAAGGAATCGTGACTAGGATACTTTACTGATTTTCTTTTTATATACCCAATGGTCGTGACCGACTGTGACGGGGGAGCTACCTGAGCACTAGGCAAGTTCAGGGGTGCAACCTGGATGCAAATGCATAATGCTACGGGGGAGGACAAGGTGAAGGTTCAAATTATGAATATTATATGGAACTCATTGGATGAGAGGATTATTTTCAAGTTTTCTGAGGCAAAGTCATCTTAAACTGCTCTCAACTTCCCACCAAGTTTCTTTCAACAGTTTCGTGTAAAGATGAACAAGATTGGCTACATGTGCTAATGGAGGAATAAAAATGAATGTAACAAATTTCAGGATTTGATCACAGATGGGTCCACCTTCCACACCACATGAGGTGGAATCAAAAGGCCAGCAATGTGACTAAGTTCGCCACAGGAATGGCTACATTTCATAATGAACACATTTTCTTGAATATAACCTATTCTGATCTTTCATTATTTTGTTTTTTCTACAATGAGAACAAGTGCTAGAGATTTCTTTTCCTTCTGCGTCTACATCGTTATGAAGATTCAAACCAATGCTTTCGTTGTTTTGCTTTAATGAGGTAAATACAAAACTTTGAATTGTACTGTTTTCCAATGTCTTAAAACAAGAAATAACTGATTTTTTGTGGTATGAGGATCAATGATGGACCTTCACAAAATAGACGCAATTGTTTAAAACAATGGTCAACCTTTTGACGGTGCACCTCATGGTACGTTACCTTGCCAGAAAACAGATGTGTTCCTTTCATGTGTGGGTCGAAAGTCTTCATTTTCTAGTAAGATCATTGATTAAAGGGAATATGGTAAACTCTCAGAGGAATCCATGTTGTAAGGTTAATTCGGGAGACATCATTGGTATGAAGGCTATAGATGTCGGCTCTAACGGCACTCGCCGTTTTATGACTAACTTCTGAACCCAAAACGTAGGCCCTCAGAAAGTGTAGTCCACGGAGGAGTAGCGAATGGTCGCCTCAACCATTTTGGGTGAGATGAACTGCGCCACAAACGGAGAAGGTCATCATAGGGCATAGACCTAAAACAATAATCCTAAGCCTAATCGTTCCACGTGGCATTGCCACGCTGGAACAGGACCCTAGCGCCAATCTAAGAGTGGAGGAGGAGTGATGCGGTGGATTTTCCATCGCGGCACTCCCTTCACCTAGAATCAGGCCTAAGGATATTTTCCAAGCTATAGTCGAACAAGACTATACTCCATTATGTTTTTCTGGACTTTGACTTCTTGAGACACCAATCTCGAGCCCCCAAAACTGAAGAAGTGTCATTCAATGCCATTTTTAATCCTAAAAATGGCTCGCATGCTACATTCTTCCCCTTTTGCTTCGAAACGTCTTGGTTCGTTTTTGCTCACGGAGGTTTGATCATCGCGTACTTCATGATGCAAACCATGGAACAAGAGGCGTAAGCAAAATCACAAGTCTGAACTCTTGTCATCCGCAACACAGTTGCGTCACGTTCATGCACAATCAACCACACGCTTGTGGTATTTGTGATTATGGTCATTCGCATACAACATCCAGTGTTGATATTGTAATCCCTTGGCTCTTACAAAGATCATACACATACACTCTTTGTACATTATTCACAAGTCTTGGTGAGTCTTCACCGAAGACTCATCACACATGTGTAACAATGGCATACTCGATGCCTCTTGGAGCTTACATTGTCAACAATGTCTTGCCAATTTGGAAGAGGGTACATAGGAAGAATCCTCCAACATTCCGTGTGGTACGTGTTCAGCAAGCTGTCGTGGTGATGCCTCCTCCCCCTTTGCAAGGAGCGTCCCTGTGACCAATTATCCGGGCGTCCCCGCGAAAATTGTCGAGGTCCACACAACACTTCCCATGTCGTTCGGACATAATCTCTTCCAAGGGGTTGTTGCCGAGGTGGTACCTCCCTGCAACATTATCAATAAGTGCAATCCAAGATGCGGACATCAATCCTCTTGGTTTGCAACCACAAGTTCGAGACCACGCGTAGGTCTACTAGACCTCTTTCAATACGTGTGAGTTGGTTGGGTGAACTCAACCAAGCTCCACTAAGCCCATGTAACCCGCATGCTAGCTTTTCCTTAGGGTTGGGAGGCACCAAGATCCTAAGACATGGTTGCTGAGCACACTTGTTTTTTCGTTCAAAGATTGCACTCATCTTCAAAGGAGGCAGCATTAGTCGTCTGGCATGCGCGGTTGTCGTCAATTTCCGTCATTAGGAAGGACAATGATCCGACCTAGATGATTTTGGTTTCAACCATCATCTCCTCACTTCTATTTGAAATGGGTACAGTAGGTTGCCGCTCACGTCCCTCTCAAAAACACACTACTTTTGAACGAGGTTAGCTGAGGTAACCGATCTCAATGACCATGTATTCTATCCATGAATAAAGAGTTTTTCGTATGGTTCTCACCAAACGGGTGTAACATGATCACAATCATTGCGGTACAAGTTGAGCGAACACCTTTCAGGTGTGAATTCCATGTGAATGTGATCGAACACTTCTGAATCACATCCGGTGATCCTGGAACAACTAGTTCCTAGATCTATATCCGATTATGGAATCGCGTTCAAGGGATCCATTCGAGAACCCGTCAATGGATTGTGTTTGCCAAGTTGCAGCAATCCGTGTTGCTTCAATGTCTTCTATTGTGTACATTCGGTACTTCCACTCAATACAGTATTTCTTACATGCCTCACCAAGACACTTGTAGAAGGAATCGCCCTAATTGAAGACATGTGGCAAAACACCACCATTGGGGATACCACTACGGTGACATCCAAAAACATAATGGACTTGCATTCGGCAATGTACATATATTGAACCATTCCCAAACGCAAGGGAATTCAGTCGCTTCACCATGACCTTCTGTGTCAATGAAGCATGGTTCGACTACACCGTAGTCGCTATGATCTGTCGTGGATAGTAGACTTGTTCCAACATACCATATGTTGGCTTTGTTTTACACATAGATATCGCACATTTGCTGCTACATCATATCTTTGGCATGAGCAGAATCCATCTCTAAGATGTTTGAAGAGAGTGATGTACACGACTAGTGTACCATGTCACGATGCTGTCAACTTTGAGACGTTTCTCAAAACATCGAAAGAATCTGATGAGAAATTTTGCTTCTCAAGGTCCATGTTGAAGAGTCCTTGTATCAACATTTAGTTACGACACACTGGTCGTTACTTTGCCTCAATGTTGATTATGACTCGTTATGTGGTCAGTCAGACCACGAAGATGTAGGTGCTAGCACACTGTTAGCTTAACATTATCGGCTTATAGATTGTCTCCACGGCAATAAGCTTTGAGCGTAAAACCTAGACCTTGATGTGATCCCAACTATGTCCTAGTTGGTTTGTAGAAATGTATGAGATCGTTATAGTTCTCTGGAGAACCATTAGTAGAAAATGAGTGTCGCTCATTTTCTCTAAAATGGATTTTCACCGAGGTGTGGATGAATTTGTGTCATCAAAATCAGTTCACGTACTTTTGTCTATCAATGTTCATGACACGTTCACTCGTCGAGTGATGATAGACTGAAGGTGTCGCCTTAAAACTTGTTCACTTTTGACATTTTGTCAATCTTGTCATACGGAAGAGAGTGACCCTTAGTCTTCAACCAACACATTGCGTTGTCTTTGTCCCCCTTTGGCGTGTTTACAACCCCCACTCACAAGTATCCTTGTCTTTTGAACAGGGTTGTCGGTACACTCATGTACCTTTGTAAAGTCGATACCGGTCGGGTACCCCGATTTTTATCAACCACTCACCGAGTGAGAGGGTGTTAATGGTTTCACCATTGAGAGTTTATTCAAGGACATCATCCTTGACACGTTCAATCATGGACCGATGTTTGCATCCGCCATGACTAATGATGCATAGAACCTCCGTAAGGTACTGGTGCATACAATATGCACTGTTCACGGACAGCGCAATATCAATCCTCGAGGATTGGAGTTGGCATGCTAACATACCGGGTCTGTTAAGTATCTCATGACATAGTCATGACACGAGCTAAGTCATGAAACAATCGCATTCGCCTTTGAATAGTGTGGCGCAAAGGGACACGTCATGCGCCCACTGAACCACGTGTTTGGTGTAATGGTATCGTAATTTTTATCCAAACACCAGCTGATGTCATCGGCTTGTTCAAATGTCACAAAACCGTTGCAATCATTCATCCGTCCGACCTCTGCATAACCGGGTGTCCTGATCGACGCACCAACACTTGTTTTTGTGCATGTCGTGCACGTTTCCCACATATGTCGTATACCCAATTTCACATGGCTAAAGTACCATGGTATGAATCGTATGCCTTGACCCATTGAAAAGAGGGTTGTCTCCAACACTTGGTCATGCACTCTGACCTCCAGCGGTCATACAAGCCTTGCATGTTTTGGAATTGGTATTCAACCGATTGGGCTTTTGTAGCATGTTCCATCTATGGAAACGGAGGAGTTCGTCCCCTTTTAGCATTGTCCAGATTTGAGGAAGTCGTCCTCGTCACACATGTCATTTGTCTGTCAAAATTTGGTTCGTACTTCTTTCGGAAGTACTTTCCCATACAGTTATGGACAAGATGAAGTTTTTAACTTCCAATGGTCGTCACTGTCTGTGGCGACCGAGATTGCTGTGTTTTTGTTACGCCGGTCGAGCAGCCCTCTGATCACCACAGCCATCCTTGATTGTTTCTAGCCATGCCTCTCGGTTCTCAATTTGAAGGGTTCGGCTGTATGACCGTCCTCGACTTCGTCGAGATGCCTTGCAAATGTCAAACGGCGTGTTTTTGGCGCTTCAAATAACACGCTTAATGCAGTTGCTTATAGAACCATTACGTGCATAGATCATATGCTTGTGTCTGGTGGTTTATCACAAGCTAGCCTGACAAGAAAAAGCTTGCTAGTTCTTGCTACTCGATACAACGGGGTGTGATCGGCACCCTTGTTATTGTTGCTATCGGTATCTTGTTACATGTGTTGTACCATGAACACTAGCATAGCTTGTCCAATCACAACTCATGTCCATATTGCATCTGGCACTTGCATTAGTGGTGCATTCGAATACCCATGACAAAAGTGTGACCTGCAGCTTTTGCCAATCGTGCAATCGACATTTATGACAACGGTGCATTCGACACTCGTGTCAACGATTTAATCAATGAACTCATTGACCATGCATTCAACATCATAGTTTTTCATGCATTTGGCACTCACGTGAATGCTACAATTGCATTTTCCATGTCGGTCATATTCCAAGTGCAATCCGCACTTGTCGATGGACCATCCTGTGTAGGTTTGCAACGTCGCGTGTGTGTTCAATGCGATCGGCACTCACATTCTTGTTTTGTCTAAATCCACTCACAAATGGCTTATCTGGCATCCTTGGTGTAATTGACACCCACGTGAATAGCCAATCGACATTCATTTTGGTCATATTTTTGTAGACCATGAGCAGTGTGTTTGGCACAAGCATCACGGATGCTTTCAACATTCGTGATTGAAGTGCAACTGGCACTTTTTCCGTGGTGTGTTCGACACCGACAAAGTTCTTGCAACCAGCACTTGTGCTGTTGTCTGTAGTGCAACCAACACTTGAGTCGACGATGTTGGCGGCGCTGGTGTAACCTTCCAATCGACACTCGTTTTGTGCAGCCTGCACATTTCACATTGTTACGGCGAATAGGTGAGTCGTCAAAGAGTCACAGCACGTACATTGCCTTTATCATTTTATACTTAATTGAGAATTTGTTCTTATGTACGTCACCGTTGTGGCTATGAAAGGTCAGCCCTTCGGTGGTTTCTCACAAAATACCCCAGACTTTGAGGTTAATCCACAAAAGTTTAGGCACTGTCGGTGCTAAATTTATTGCATTGAACATTTCGAAGCAAATCCAGTCAAGGACATGGAAAACTGTCAGTTTTCCCTCTTTTCCTGAGTTGGAATGGAAAAGAAAAAGGATTTCAGTGCCGTTGATTTTTGGCATATCTCAACTCGAGCTCTTAGACTTTTGCATTAAAAACCCATGGTCAACTTGACCACACACTCAGGTTTGACCGCAAAAGTTGTCACCGTTTCAAAAATTTCTTTAATGGTTAACATGCAATTCCTCAACTTGAGGATGCATGAAAATGAACAAAATTATGGCACATCAAGTGCCTCTTTCGATTGATGTTGGAAGCTTCCAATGGTCACCCAGTGGTGTATTAGGAAAACTGTCGGTTTTCCCTTTTTTTCCATGAACAGGAAAACATTGAAGAAATTTTATTGAGAAACTTATCAATAAATTTTGGAGCCTAGAATGAACTCCATGCCGCTATAGTGGTGAACCCATGGCCAACAAGGCCGAACCTTGAGTCCAACCAAGGACATCGTCCTCGCCTCTAATGCTAGTGGCACTTACAATTTTTTTTCTTTCTTGTGTGGAAAAGGCTATTCTTATTCAACCTAAATTAGGAGCTCGGTCTGAGCTTCAAATAGGTTTTTACGGCGTCCAAAACAGATGCCAAAGGAAGGACCTCTCCTTTGTTTCACGTGGAACCGACTGGGTCCAAAAGAGGAGTTTATTGGGGAAAAGGTTCACAGAAATCTCCTGTTGCACTCGGGCCCTCGACCTCGTACAGCAGAGGTTCTCGCTATGAGCTGCGCCGCTTGCGCACATGACAATGAGAAGCCATTAAACATCTATCCTGCGCACCAGAGGCTATGCCATCCACCGGAGCGGGGAGGAAAGATGAAGCTTCCCATCCTCCTTCCTTCTTGGGCCGTGGCCCATGTGAGAGGAGGAATGGGGAGTTCGTCCCGTCGCACCCCCCTTGGCCTGCCAGGCTCAAGAGGGGAGGTGAAGAGAGGGACGCCCTTGGGCCATCAGCCCACGTGAGAGCGGAAATGGGGGTCGAGAGGGGAGGTCGTCTCCTCTCCTCCCGCTTCCGGAGGAGAGAGAGGGGAGATTTCCCCCTCTCCTCCCCCTTGGGCCGTCAGCCCATGTTAGAGGGAAAGAGAGGGGCATCATCCTCTCTCCCCCCCCTTGGCATCTACGCGCCGTTGGCACCGTGGCCAAGTGGGAGAGGGATGGTGGCTCGCCCCTCTTCTCCCCATCGGCGCCGTCGGCACATTGGGCGACGGGGAGAGGAGGAGTGCTCGTCCCTCTCCTCCCCCTCGGCGCCGTCGGCGCCGTGAACAAGGGGGAGGGCGTCTCCCCCTCTCCTCCCCCTCGGCGCAGCCTGCGTCGTGAACAACGGGGGGGAGGGAGGGGTATCTCCCTCCCCTCCCCCTCGGCGCAGCCGGCGTCATGAATGAGGAGGGGGGCGTGTCTCCCTCTCCCCTTGGGCCCCCAACCTGGATAAGTTGGGGAGGGAGAGAGAGAGTGCTCCCTCTTCTCCCCCCTTGGGCAGTTGGCCCTCTTGAGCCGGGGGAAGAGGGCGTCTCTCCCTCTCTTCCTTGGCCACCGGCCCGCGGGAAGAGCGCCCCTTTTGCTCCCCGTTGGGCTATCGGCCAACAACAGCAGGGGGGGGTGGGTGTGGGGAGGGGGGACGTCTGCCCTCCCTCTTGATCCGTTGTCTCCCTTTGAGAGGGGGGATGGGAGACACCCCCTGGACGCGAGCCTAACCCTTTGGACCAGTCAGGCCCGAGGGAGCGAGCTCGTCGGGCCAGTCCGAGACAGGTCTGCGGGGGCCATTTTGTTGAAGGAAGATTTTTTTTGGTTCTTCAAGAGCCGTTGGCTCGTCGGAGCTCTATCCTCGACGGTGCGGAGTTCACTCCCGCAGTTGCGTCCGTCGGGCGGCGTTTTGCCCGTGTCTACAATCCTCTTGTTGCAATTGCTCGATCGATGGACAACACTAGTTTCGACGAGGATTAGACGTTTGGATGGACATAATAATCAGACATTTGTGGAAGTTTGGCTCTGATGCCAATGTAACGGCACTTGCCGTTTTGCGACTAACTTCAAAACCCAAAACGTAGGCCCTCAGAAAGTGTAGTCCAAGGAGGAGTAGCGAGTGGTCGCCTCAGCCATTTTGGCTCAGATGAATTGCGCCACAAATGGACAGGATCGTCATAGGGCATAGACGTAAAACAATAATCCTAAGCCTAATCATTCCACGTGGCATCGCCACGCTGGAACAAAACCATAGCGCCACTCTAAGAGTGGAGGAGGAGTGACACGATGGATTTTTCATCGCGGTACTCCTTTCACCTAGAATCTGGCCAAAGGATATTTTCCAGGCTAGAGTCAAACAAGACTCTAGCCCATTATGTTTTTCCGGGCTTCGACTTCTCGAGACACCGATCTCGAGCCCCCAAAACCGGAGAAGAATGATTCAATGCCATTTTTAATCCTAAAAATGGGCCGTACGCTACATGGGCCTTCCATAACTGAATAGCCTAGAAGAACCATTGTATTCATTTATTCCCACATGCTAAAAAAAAGAATTGAAATGTATAAAGCGAGTGTAGCGTGGCAGTGACCGGCGACAGGCCGACCGGTCGAAGGAGCCACGTGGCTCGAGCGGGGTCACCTGGGACAATGAGCGGTGAGATGGGATGGCTTGAGGGCCAGAGACCCTCAAGCACCGTGGTTTTGGCCTAGTCGGCCCAGGATTCCGTTGAATCCGTTACATTTGTGGCACAACTCCATGGCTTGAATCCCACGTTGGGATTACCGGAGATGCCAAGGCGGCTCTCACTCCTAGCGAGGGGGGGTGTAGCGTGGCAGTGCCACGCCGACCGGTCGAAGGAGCCACGTGGTTCGAGCGGGGTCACCTGGGACTATGGGCGGTGAGACGGGATGGCTTGAGGGTCAGAGACCCTCAAGCACCGCGGTTTTGGCCTAGTCGGCCAAGGATTCCGTCAAATCCGTTACGGGGAGCCATGGATTCTGGATGTTGTGGTTGTGAAATGACATGTGATATTACTCATAGTTGTTGAAATCAGAATATCCACGAACAACTTACAAGGGGGTTCTCTTATCAAATTTGAGGAGGGGGGTATTCTCCCAAAGTCACATGCGAAAAAATGGCATGAGGTCTGATGTCACTAGGATAAATGTTTGCACAGTTTCTTGTGCATAGTGCTAGACATGCGAGTGCATGTCGCACGGGAGTGTGGCCATGCATTTATGCTAAGATTAGTACATGTTTTTAAACATCCACTCGCACAAAACAGACCCATATAGCAATCTCACCATTAGGAAACATGGAGGTGGCAAGCGATTTGGGAACTTGCAACCTTTTGCCTATCCGTGAGAGTTCCCTATATATTCTTAGCTCGACATATATGTCAGTCTCCTTCACCTTTATAGACAATGTTGTATGGGTGTGGGTGACCCACAATCACCTTCGATATTGCAGTTAATGAGGTTTAAGTGTAAGGGAGGAGAACAATGTAAGTAGGCTTGCAAATTCTTACACATTCTCACTTTCGAATGCCTCAATACGTGACTACCCCATTGTGGATTTGCCCTTGTTTTGTTCAATGAAGGTTGTGGCAGATGTGTATGTGAAATCAACTTGGGGGTGGTAGACAGACAAGTTTCTTGCACACACCTCCACACCTAGTATTTATGAAGGTACACGCTCTCATTGCCCTTGTGTTGACTTTGTAAAGAGAGCTCATTGAGATGATACATACCCTACTGCACTTGATATTCGTTAAAAAAATTGTCTACTTTTCTCAATGATTTTTTTCATCGAAATTTCTTAGGTGCACTCTAAATGATTACTTCTAGACCCTTGGCTACCAAAATTCCACTGTTTACCATAAAAAAGATACAATAATTGTCGAATTCTGGTGTTCAGGACCAGACTTTGGAATGGATAACCCGCGCAAAGCACCTGTGCGCGTCAGCTGTGTCAGCCTGACGGGACTGTCCACATTAGTAATGCCATGTCAGACTGACGCTGCCTCAAAAACTCTCTGTCGAGGGTAATCGAGAAAGCCTGTTAGAAATTTTAACGATGCCACATTTTTGTTGAACAAATTCCAGAGTACCACCCAAACATATGTTTAGCGGAAAACCATGATCGAATGTAAAGTTTCCATAAATTACATACTTGATGAAATCAAATAGAAGGTACAGTAAGTTACTGTCGAAGTTCTGCAACTCACATGACTTCCATGAAGAATGATGTAACGGATTGGACGGTATCCTTTAGCGACTAGGTCGAAGACGTGTTGCTCGAGGGTCTCTCGTCTATCTACACACAGCCCAGGGACCCTCGCTCAAGCCACTTGGGTTCAGCCACGCGCTACACCTCCCCTCCCTGGGACTAAGCTTCCCTTGGCATCCGCAAGTCAGAGTCGAACCCCGGAGCTCTGACAAGAATTCAACGGATTGGGTGGAATACTTGGCTGAATACCTTGGTGCTTGATTGTCTCCATCCCATCCAAGTGCCCTTAGGCCAGGGACCCTCGCTTGAGCCACATAGTGGCAGTGGCGTACTACAAATGCCCATTGTTATGTTGGTTTCCATTATTACGTTTTTATTGTTCTTATACTTCTTCATTTCCATTGAGAAAAACATGTTCGAGCTGGCCAGTGAAATCCAGTTAAATCCTCTTCTTTTTTGGTTTTGAAAATGGCCTAGGCAAAAACGTCTACCGGGTCATATGCGTGGAGGCATGGCAAACACGCTTGAGATCATCAGCAAACCTCTCAGCGAGTGTACTCACATACCATTCCTGGTGCACGCGCAGCGTACCAGTTGTCCGAGACCGCTCGATCTGCATCCGAAGGAACATTTCCGCCTCTCCTAAGTCCTTCATCTGGTATTGTTCCCTCAAGAGATCCTTCACTGTAGTCACGGCCTACAGACTGGGTGAGGCAATCAAGAGGTCATCAACATATACGAGGACATACACGGGGCACTTACGGGTTCCGCCAACAAACAATGATGGGTCGGCAGTGCTCTGGCGAAAAACAGCGTTGGATAGAGCGCCAGGAATTTCCTTGTTCCAGCAGCGAGGTGCTTGCTTGAGACCGTACAAGGCCTTCCGTAGGCGAAACACTCGGTTTGTACCATCCTCAAACGCTGGGGGCTGCACCATGTAAATCTCTTCCTCGAGTGTCCCATAAAGGAATGCGTTATTCACGTCCATTTGGTGCAGTTCCCAATCTCTGTGGGCCACGACTCCAATCAGCACTCTACTTGTAGGATACTTCCCGACTCGTGCGAAGGTTTCATGAAAGTCTTGTTCGGGGACTTGGGAGAAGCTCTTCACTGTGAGGCGGGCCTTGTACCGCTCTATCGTCCCATCCTTTTTCTTTTTGACTTTGAGCACCCACTTTGCCCCCACAGCTCTTTGCCTAGGTGGTAACTCAACGAGCCCAAAGACCCCATGTTCTGCAAGTGAATCAAGTTCAGCTTGACATGCTTTCTGCCACTCTTCAGCATCAGGGCGTCGACGGGCTTCTTGCACTGTAAGATGGTCCAGTGGAGGTGTTGTCCCCCTTTGAGTGACCAGTGCTGTGGCTGCATCGTCCGAGGGGGATCCTGTCATGGTTTTGACTTGGCTCATGGCTTCTTCCGCACGAGTTGCCTCAAGAAGGAGCACACATGCACCGTCGGGATGATTTGGGTGCATCGTGAGTGCGAGGCCTCAACGAGCCGGAGGGGGTCGCTCTCTGAGGCGGCCACCAGGAGCTCGTGAGAATGGCTCGATCGCGGGGACTGGGACTTGCTCATCTTGAGGAGAGTTTGTAGGTGACAGTGGTAGTTCTGGCAGTTCTTGTGGACCAGGCTCCTCTAGCGCACGCTCAAGGGGGCTTGGGAAGTGGAGCTCCTCTTGGCTGAAGGGGATGATCTCAGGTGGGGACCCAGGTCCTTCACTTGAAGGTGCCTTGGCCCACTCTTTGTCTGCTTCTCCCAACCTCACAGACTCTCCCATGCTCTCATGGCTGTCAAGGTTCAAGGTGTTTTCAGATTCCTCTGAGACACTCTCCCTTGTGTTGCAACGGTGCAAGCCGCTATCGTTGGACACCTGCCAAGGGACATCAATGAAGCCTGGATTTGCCATGGATGGCCCAGTAACTTAAGTTGATGTCGGTTGAAAGTTTTTCTGTTTTGAACCGGGCATACGTGAGTTGCTCATAGAAAAGCGCCTCACGGCTTTCTACCACCTTCCTGGCCTCAGGGTCCCAAAACCGGTACGCCTTGGACTGGGGCGCCATCCCTAGGAAGACACACATGTGACCGCGAGGGGATAGCTTCCCGGTGCATTCGTCTTTCTTGTACCACACGCAGGCCATTGTTCCCCACACCCGTGCGAGCCAAAGGTCTGCTCGCGTTCCATGCCACCTCTCCCATGGAGTTGTTGTAGAGGGCAGGAGACCATGTCGGATTCTGTTCCAAGTCCAGGTAAGGTACTTGACAGCCTCACCATAAAATGACGGACTCATGCCAGCCTCACCTAGCATTGTCCGAACGGCATCACCAATCGTACGGTTCCAACGTTTGGCAACTCCATTCTGTTGGGGCGTCTCTGGTGCGGTGAACTGAGTGTCAACGCCCATCGACTTTAGGTACCTCTCTGTCGGACCAAGGTTCTCACCTCTGCGATCTGACCTGAAGGTGGCGAGGGTCTGATTGCACTGGCGTTGAACACATGGCAGCCAGCCACGAATTGCATCCTCAACATCACTCTTTGCCTGGAGAAGGTAGATCCAGGTGAACCGTGAGTAATCATCGATGAGAGTGAGGATGTACTATGCTCTCTCACACAGTGACTCTACCGGGAGAGGACAAAGGATGTCCGAGTGGACAAGTTGCAGTGGACGGCTTGACTGAATAAAAGACTCGGGGAAAGGGAGGCGGTGCATCTTCCCTTGGGCACACTCTAAGCAATCAGGTTCACAAGGCGCAGTAAAGTTGTTTTTTCCAGACCATTGGCAGGTAGGGTGCGTAGCATGGTGCGCAGAGCAGAAGTGTTGACATGGCAAAGGCGACGGTGCAACAGATGAGTCTGAGAAGGAGACAAGGAGTGAGCGACAAGGACGCGTGCATCAACAGAGTCACAAATTGCAGTGGCCTGCACTCTGTACAGGCCATTCACAATGCTGCCATGAAATACAACACGATGAGCATCGCGCAACATGATGGTACACAAGCCGTCACCGTGAGTGGTATGCATGCCTGATCGGTCAAGAGTGGACGTGGAGATTAGACTGAGTTGGAGATCAGGTACATACAAGACGTCTGTCAGAAACACCTCTCCCATGGGTCCTTGAAGTATCACTGTGCCCACTCCTTGAACCTCAAGTGCTTCCCCAGACCCTGGTCGTACGGAGCGGACAGTGCCCACTGGACCCAACATGCAGAACCAATCCCTCCGTGGTGTCATGTGATGTGTAGCTCCCCAGTCTACTGCCCATGTCCCATCAGTCTCCCTATCAGTAGCAGTCACCTTCCAGTGTGCAATCTCTTCCTCAGTGACCAGTGGACGTTCAGCACCCCAGTCCTCTTTCACCCTCCGCATGCTTTCCCTTTGCCAGTGCTCCACCCATGCTCCCTCATCAGCCAAGTCATGCGCAGACTCACAGGCAGCCCTCGCATCGCGCATGCTCAAAACATTCCCACTGCACTCATGATCAATAGAACTCCCACCTCCCTGGTGGGCCACTTGGACACGAAGCTCCGCCATCCCGGCAACGAGCCTATCGATGATGGCTTGCTGGTTGCGGGCTTGTCCAGCATCATGGGCGTCACGAGCAGGCAGGTGCGCTCCTGCAGCGGCATCACCCTCTGGGACTCCAGCGACTGTTGCTGCTGCTACGGCTGGTACTACTCCCAACCAGTCCCATTCCTGCGGCCGTGGTGCTTCTAAGGCAATGGGAGCTGCCTCAGCAACATACATGCGGCCGCCTTACTGCTGGGGACGAGGTTGGTGCTGCTGCTGCTGCTGCCGCCGCTGCTACTGCTGTTGCTGTTGCTGCTGTTGGCGTCTCTCCCAACTCTCACGTGCATCACGGATATGCTCCGAGAGCCCTGGCTGAGGGGGCAGAGGACAGTGCTTGTGGCGATGGCCTGGTTGCTGGCAGTTGAAGCAGGTTGCTTGTCCAACTCCTCCACCAGCACCAGCAACACATGCTCCACTACCTTGTTCACTGCTCCTTCCGCCACCTCGAGGGTGTCCGCTACTTGTTATCGGCATGGTGATGACCGCTGACGTGCCTGTCTCTCCATCCCCTGAGTAGAAGCAGGCGTCCTTCTCTTTGGCAAGAAGTTGGGCATAGGTCCAGTTCAGGACCTGATGAGAGAGACAAAGCTCGCGCTCATGGTCGCGTAGCCAATCAAGGAGCACCTCAAACGTGGGCCCTAGTGCTGCAATCATGTGTGTTGCAAAGGTCCAGTCATGCATGTGGAGGCGATACTCGCGCAGCTCCTCGTTCAGCAGCATCCTGTGGTTCTAGTAGAATTCCATCGTCTCTCCTTGCCGCATGCAAATGTCGAGCAGCTCTCGCTGCTTGCGCGACCCATCGGCCTACGAGGAGACACTGTAGCTATTTTTTAGGTAGAGCCATGTCTCACGTGGCGCTGCGACCTTGAGTGTGTCTGGGTCATCATCATTGTCATCTTCTTCCTCATCGCTGTCACTGTCGCTTCCTTCCACACTCTCTTCATCCTCCTCAGGGCCGGC
>SZWC01007328.1:4711-15028 GCA_023375785.1 Penium margaritaceum | reverse complement strand
TTCGAGTCTCCGGAGGCCCATTTCCGTTTTTAGCCAAACCCCTGGTTTTGGGACCCAAACCGGGGGTTTTTACCTCGAACTCGTGTGTTCGCACGAGTTATTCCGATTATATTCTGTCGAAGTTCGTCGCAAACGAACTTCGACTTACGTTTTTGTCGTCCTGGCGCGAAATCGTCGCGTGCGAGGCACGCTGGCGATTTCGCGCCAGTAGTTTTTAACCTCACCCTCGCTCCCCCTATCCCTCGTCCTCTCTTGCTCGTTTTGCAAGGAGGGCGAGGGGGGACGAGGGCACGAGGCCACGAGGCCTCGCCCTCGAGGCCCTCGTGGCCTCTTGGCCGCCGATCGAGCCACCAGCTCGATCGGCGGCCGATGGCTCGCCGGCGGGTGGCCGGCCGGCCACTTGACCGGCCGCCGGCCACCCAGCCGGTCGGCCGCCGGCCGGCCGGTAGCCAGCGGGTGGCTGGCCACCGGCCAGCCCTCGCGATAGCGAGGGGTGGCTTGCAGCCACCCCCTCGCTATCGCGAGGTGGGAGGGCCGAACTGGCCCTCCCGCTACAGGAGTAGTGGGATGCAGCTATCAAGTCGGAACTGGTGTCCATTACAAAGAACGACACTTAGGAGCTCATGAACCGGCCGAGAGGCACCAAGGCTCCAAGTGGGTCATCAAAATGAAGTACACCAAGGGGGATGACGTGGAGAAGTACAAGGTGTGTCTGGTGGCAAGGTGTTTGCATAGCGCAAGGGAAAACATTATGAAAGGGTCACAATCATCCAGGTCATCCTTGCGGTGGTAGCTGCCATGGACAGTGAACTGCACGAAATGGATGTTTCTCAACAGTATCCTTGACAAGGAGATTCTTATGAAGATAACGGAGGGGGTGGATGCGCCAGAGGGCACGGTGTGCAAGCTGAAAAATTCCTTGCACGGGTGAAAACTCTTGTCATTGTGCTGGTACCAGTACATGGACGGCTGCATGGGGCAGCTCGGCTTCAAACGTTGAAAACAGAATCATAACATCTATGTTCAGTGTAGGAAAAAGCTCCATCAAATCATCGCATTCTAAACGGACGACCTTATCTTGTGTTCATCTGACTTTCAAGCTCCATGGCAGATGAAAGAGGTGCTGAGCAACAGGTTCCAAATGTCTGACATAGAGGAGGTGGAGTATGACCTTGGGATGAGCATCAAGTGAAACTAGAGTTCACGCACGCTTGAGCTGGGTCAGACCAAATATTTGGCCGAGGTGGTGAAGCATTATGGCATGGATGACTACAAACCTGTTTGCAGTCCTGTCTCTAAATCCTATGGCCTGAGCGCAGCGATGGTGCAGTAAGTAAAAGAAGAGCATAAGG
The DNA here is from genome assembly GCA_023375785.1 of Penium margaritaceum. Classification (NCBI taxonomy): domain Eukaryota; kingdom Viridiplantae; phylum Streptophyta; class Zygnematophyceae; order Desmidiales; family Peniaceae; genus Penium; species Penium margaritaceum. Next base: position 13,676 of record SZWC01007328.1, on the reverse strand, counting down.
GCATGGCAGGCATGCCATACCAGTCATTAGTCGACAGGCTCATGTACGCCACAGTGGCAACTTGACTCTATCTGCTGTACGTGCTGGCCCAAGTGAGCAGGTACGTGGCTGATCCTTGGCAACTACACCACAAGATATTCAAGCGCATCCTCCTCTTCATGCAGGCAACGTTGCTTTCTCACCTGAGGTTTGACGGTAAGGTAATAACTGACATCTTGCGTCTGGTCTTCTCCACAGACGCTGACTGTGTTGGTGTTGTGGATGGGCGGAAGGAAACCTCCGAAAACATATTCTTCCTCATGGGTGCAGTGGTCTTGTGGTGTACAAGGAAGCAAGACTGCATCATCACCTGCACAGTGGAAGCAGAATACAGCGCAGTAGCCGGGGAAGTCTAGAAGGTGGTGTAACTCTGACGGTTGCTACTGGAGTTGGGCATACTGTAGAAGGAGCCAATAGTGTTGTAAGAGGACAACACCAGCTCTATCTCTCTGACCAGCAATCCAACGCGTACAAGAGGACAAAGCACATCGATGTATGCTATCGCTACACGTGCGACATGGTGGAGAAGGGGCAGGTGGTGATGTAGCCCTGAGGCACCAAGCACATGCTGGCGGACGGCTTGATCAAGGCACGGTCCAAGGATTAGCAGGTCATTAGTGTGGCCCTCCTCGGTATGATCAGCTACAATGAGCTGGAAGATGCGGCATAAGATGAGCAGGAGTGAGCAGGAGGCAGCGGGCATGGAAGGTGCAAGGGGGAGATCATCAACAAACTGCCGCTCTACATGCCCAAGACAGAGGCAGAACTATGAAAGCTCCCACAGGCCTGCACAATGTTCCAAACTTTATTCTTACTGTTACACATGAAGCTCGACGTTCATCTGGACCCATAGCAGTTTGAACCACTTAGTTCTGTTGAGGAAAAACAAGGTTATGATTGCTTGAGATTTGGTGGGGGATTTTGCCATTTTCCAGAAGTAGGTTTTGTTACTGTAGCCAAATCGCGGCCCCGGGTTACGCCGCAATGGGAACGGTGAATTCCAGCACCAGATTACTCCGCACTAGTACAAGCTATTGTTTGGGGACTTGGGCATAATTTCGAGCCCCCGTCTCAGTAGCACTGCTTGTTATTCAAGGGCTTGGTCAGTATTGTGACTGGAGGCCTGCAAACAGGTTTCAAACCCTGTGAAACCCAAGCAACAGCTTCAATAATTATCGTACCAAGGTGTCCTCAAAGGGTGCCTAAAGTGGCTTGGAAGTTAGTTGGAGCTCCTGCACCTTGGTACATGAGCTTTGGTGCAGGTGTCGGTGCTTGGGGGTGCTCCGTTGCGTGGCCCTCATGCTAGGATAATGCTAAGCGGCAAAAGCATAATGATTCATGTCGGAGCACATAACGTGGACTGCGCCTAACCAAATTGTACATTGTTCATTGCATTTTAAAGCTTGTGAGTAGGCCTAAAACATTGATGAGATGGTCTATGAATTAAAAAATCAACCAAAAAGGATCCCCAGCTCCTCAGCTTTGGTGTTGCTGAGTTATGTTAGAACCCTGCTCACATAGCAAGCGGTGACCAGAAATTGCATGCTTTGTCTTAGATCATCACCCAATCTAGCTGTGAACACTGGACTACCATCAGGGTAGGTTGGAGCACAATACTCAACATCTCCCAACAGCAATCGCTAAAACAAAAACCCAACTCTCGAGTGAACCATGAATCTGGCCGCCATTTCCGGAGCCATTAAATCTTGGAAATGTAGAACGACCAGCAGTTCGGATGTGGCTGATGAATTTGGAGGTGTATATTACTGTTTTTGGGATTAACAATGATGGAAATAAGGTTGACCTTGCTCCATTGCTTTTGCTTGGCACGGTGTTGAGTTTGTGGTCCAATGTAAAGGAAATGGAACGACAATAGGGGATTGGCACAGCCAGATCAGCAACTCATATGACCGTTCTCACATCGTTGACCACAACTTTTCTAATTCTCAAATGCATCAATTTGACCTGGAAACAAACTCTACCAGGGAACTAGTAAGACTTCATGCATTTTCCTTGTAAACTTGGGGAAGGTAAACAACAATTCCTATGCATGCTATAAGCTTCAACGCTTCTATAAACTGCTTACCCCAGTGAACTTTGAATTCGACGAATGACTTCTGCCATAGTTTTTTTACGAGAATTTTGGTGCCTTGTAATCATTTAGGGGGTACTTTTGAATTCGACAAGAAACAGGGGGTGTATCGTTAAATTCGACGACATGGGTATTTCAATAATTAAAATCGATGAATCCTACGAAATGTTTTGCTACTCGCTCTCGCGTTCGACTCTGTTCGAACGCGAGAGCGAGGAGCATTCGACCATACGATATTTCGAATGGTCGAACGCTCGTCTCGCTCGCGTTTGTCGTTCCACCAAACGGCAGACGCGAGGTGGGGAGCGTTCGGTGGCCTCGACAGCCACCGAAACTCAACCCTGAGTGTTCGAACGTCGCTGAGCACATTAAACTAAAAAATACAACACACATGTGCAGGACAGATTAGAGTGAGGACCTGGTTATGAAAAATGCAAACCCAAAAGGGTAGACCGTTAAAATCGACGAAGTTGTTTTGGAATTATTCTGGCGGTACTTTTAAATTCGAAGAAAACCCTTTTTTGACGAAATTTGACCATGCAAAAACAAGTTAATATCGAAATCAAAGTTCACTGGGGTAACATGACAGAGGTTACACACCGTTTCCATGAAATCATTACCGGCCGTAAAATAGCCCAACAAAAATCATTTTCCCACCATAAATATGGCCTGAAATGTGACACTCGGTTGGCAATGGCATCTAGGATGTCTTATTACAAACAACTGCAAAAGAAGAGAGGAACAACAACACCAATCACAATCATTGGATGTAATAGTCCAACAACTGGTAACACCCAAGCCACAATCCTTATCATGGCGGAGGAACATCCTAGTCCATGGAAAAATGTAATCCAATTGAGATTGACACTGTTGATGAACACGAACAAGGGTTGTGTTGGACCTACGCAAAACCGGGACATGTATTACACCTCTACTGAAAGAAAAAATAGTACATGCAAAAAGAGGAAAAGTCAGAAAGAAAAGTGTAGGAGGTAGGAAGTGGTACAGGACCGGAGTAGACTGGGATGCTCTTTTTCAATCACAAAAGTTTGTGCCGGCCACTTTTCCATCTCAATGGCTCACAACTTCACACATGAGGTTTATTGAGGTCACACAGTTTAACGAGGGATACGAGGATGATGAACCAATGATTTTACTCCTGCAATCAAGTGCAAAAATGGGAAAACTGTGCCTACAATACTAGATAGTGGAGCTTTTCATAGTTTTACCAGCATTGAAATGGTTCGGAAGCTGGATTTGCAAACAAAACCACTTTTTTTTTATGAAAATCCATCAACAAAGACTTCATATACCACTATGAGAGTAGCTCGAAGAGATGCAAGACGTAATGGTCTGGAGGACTTGCCCAATGAGTGACCACACAATCATCAACTTGCAAGTTGACTGACCTGGCCCAATGGTTTACATTAACATCAATGGAAGGCACCAAAACCTACCTCTGATCGAGCAATCCATGATGCAGCGATGGGCACAAGAAGTAGCAAGGGACGAATCCACGGGGGAACTTGTAACATCCGTAACCCAATGCACGATGCCTATTTCTTTGGAAGTGGCCAAGCGGTACGTGCAGCACAGACATCACCTATAGGTAGTCCATGTGGAACTAGGGGACGAGAGAAAGTTCTTTGCAACATAAGTGATTAAGGTATCCTCATGGGCCTTTGCATGAGAGAAGTTTGAAGCTTATCTATAGGATTTTACACCCATTTTCATGGAGTTTGAAGGGTATCTTTTCCAACAATTCTGCCCCCATTACCTATGTCATATAGTGTCGATTCTCATATGGACCTTAAGTGAGACAACAGGTTCATGGTCAAGGGGACCCATCGCATGAGAGACCACAAACTGGTCGGGCTAAAAACACATTTGGAAGTGATGCTTGGTCAGGGGTTCGTTAGGTCATCCACGTCACCTTATGGCACACCTATAGCTTTTATCAAAATAAATAACAAAGAAATACAGATGTGTATCAATTACAAGGCATAGAACAACATCCACTTCAAGAAACTACTATCCTTCAATGTGAGAACATGAACTTTTCTTACCAACTCTGGGGAGCAAGAAGTCTTTTCATCAAATTTGATCAATGGATCGGATATCGTTAGATCTATGTATCCAATGAGTTGATGGATAAAAATGCATCCTGCACATCCTGCAGGCACTTTGAAGTCACAGGTTTTGTATGTTGACAAAAAAAACCCCACCAATACTTGTAATGTCCATGAATAAACATTTTTGAAAGGTGTCTTCATGATTACATTTGTGTATCCTGATGACACTTTGGTGTATAGCTGCAAGCACAAAGACCATGGCGGACATCTTGAAACCTTTTTCACGATTTCACAGAGGGAAATTCTACAGAATAATATCAAAGTGTGAATTTGGTCGTCCTTTGATCGAGTTTTTGGGCCACACCATTGGCGCCGGACAGATTGTAATGGACTTGAAGAAAATGGAGGTAATTGTTTACTGGCCGAAAAACACCAAAGTTTGGGAAATCCACATGTTTCCAGATATCTTGAGTAATTATCTTTAATTTGTAAAGACTACACTGGAGTTTATCTCTCTTCCTTTAAACCAATGAGTGGAGTTAAAGAGATGGCGCATAAGAAGCATTCAGCCATTTATGACTGGCGGATTCAACAGTGGACTACATATCATGGCCACCAATACACCAGGTCAAGAAGCCTGATCCATGCTCCTCCAAGCCGCCCATCTGAGCGGCCCATATCACTGTAGTCGAGGGTCCGTGAGATCACAAAGCTCGACAAGGGGTACAAGGACGACAAACCAGCGATACTGCTACTTGTACAACCAAGGGGTAATAAAAGTCGTAGAACAGTACTGGCATTGCTGGATGGAGGAGCTTCTTATAGTTTTTTTAGCAACAACATCGGTCAAAAGCTAGGTTTGCAAGAAAAACCGGGGTGTTTGAAGAAAAAAACGTTGACAGATGCCTACTGATCCGTCAACTTTGCGAACCGCTGCAACTGCAAATCGGAGATCTACACGACGCAACGTTATAGAGGACTTGCCCAAAGTGTCCATAGAATCATCCTTGGGTGAGATTTCCTGTACCAATACAACTCGTAGGTTGACTGGAGTAGCGGATCACTATACATTAGTAGTAATGGCAGAAAGCGACACTTGCCTCTTGTCAAGTGACCCACAACGCAGCGGCGGTTATAAGAGAGGTAGAAGCAATATCGCCGGTTGGTCGTCCTTGTACCCCTCAACTTTGCAACAGAGGTGGAAGCAACAGAGGAAGTTACAAGAGCCACAAAACGCCAGCCGATATCTTTGGATGGGGCCATAAAACATTTGAAGTGTGGGGTCCATGTGTGGCTAGTCCATGTGGAAATAAGAGAATCGGAAGAAATCATAGGTGCGAGGCCACACCAATGGCCTCGACACCTGAAAAGTTCTCTGCAGTACCTAGAGAGTTTACGGAGCTCATCAAGGAGATTGAAGGGGTCTTCCCCTATGAACTACCCCGAAAGCAACCACCCCAACAAAGCATCGACCATCAGATAGAACTGAAACCAAGCAGTAGACTGAAAATGAAGGAACCTACTGGATGAGCGATCACAAGCTAACCAAACTCAAGAAGTAGTTGGACAAGATGCTGGGGTTGGGGTTCATTAGACACTCAACGTCACCATAGGCAACACCCATACTTTTTGTCAAAAAGTAAACTAGAGAAATGTGGATGTGCGTGGATTACCGAGCATTAAAAGACATCACCATCAAGAACCGCTACATCCTCCGACAGGAAAATGAACTTGTTGACCAACTCCGAGGAGCCTGATTCTTTAGCAAAATCAACCTACGCAATGGCTATCATAAAATCCGCGCATCAGACAAGGATGTTGAGAAGACGGCATTCCGTACCACAAACGTCTTCTTCAAGTTCACGGTCATGCCATTTGGACACACGAATGCTCCTGCAACATTTATGGTGGCGATGAACAATTTTATTTCTCGCACCTCGATGATTTTGTCATTGCGTAGCTTGACGACATCCTGGTTTACAGCCACACCCCGGAGGAGTACAATGGAAATCTCTGAAATTCCTCGGGATTTTACAACGCAATAATGCTGTTAGAGAACTCTCAAAATGCGACTTTGGTCACCGTTCAATCCATTTCCTGGGCCACATCATTGGCGGTGGACGAACTGCCATGGACCCGAAAAATGTGGAGGCGGTCGCTGATTTGCCGACGCCCACAAATGTTTGGGACTTCTAGGTAGTTTTGGGCTTCTACAACTACAACCATCAATTCATTAAGGACAACACGCCCGTGTCAGTGCCAATCTCTGATCTCACCCAGAAAACTACCGACTTGAGTTAGGGGGACAACAAACAAGAAGCTTTCAACTCTTTGTAAAACTCTTTAACCTTGGTGCCAGCCTTACCTTTGGCGGATCCAACGATGGACTAAATTACGGCCATCGATGTGTCTGATTGAGCCATCGCAGTTGTTCTCCTCCAAGACAATGGCGGTGGAGAACAGCCGGTTCTACATGCCTACATGCCGTGAAATTTACGCGGCTAGAACTCAACTACGCGGTGTACAAGAAGGAGATTCTTGTAGTCGTGCACATCCAAGACATGGCAGTGCTACATGGAATGCCAACGATGCATTGTCTGCACCGACCATCATGCCATGAAATATTTCAAAACTCAGCAAAATCTGAACGGCCAAAAAACCTCGATGGATGGATTTCCTCGAGTCTAGCTTCGACTACAACATCGAGTACCGTCCTGGAAATACTAATCCATCAGGTGCTCTAAGTCGGTGACTAGATTTGATGGCCAAGATCAGCACGTTTCTCGTCGAATGAGACCCGTACCTCGCGAGGCTGTTCATGAAGGGTTGTGAGGAGTTGAGCGGGTAAGATAAAACCAAGTTTTTCTTCGACGATCTCTTCGGGCGACCATGATTCACTCGCCAGGTCATCGTTACTCCAAACGAGGAGCTACAAAGGATGCCATTGGAGGAATTCCATGACAACTGTCCAGGTCGACACTCAAGTGTGGAGAAGACTCTCAAGAAGCTAGCAAAGCACTACTGGTGGGACAAAATGTAGACCAACGCGGCGGCCTTCTGCATATCGTGCGACACCTGTGAGAGACAAAAAACATCATCGCACACGGCTACCGGGTCTACTTCAACCCTTCTCTCTTCCGACTGAACCGTGGTCCGACATCAGTATGGACTTTGTGACTGGAATGCTTGTCACTCTTATGACACCATCCTCATCGTGGTGGGGAAAGGTTTCATAAATTCTGCACTCCATTTCAATGATGACCACTCTCACTGCAAATCAAAGGCGCGGCTGCTTCTAAACCAGATCGTATGGTTGTACGGTGTGCCACACACCATTATGAGCAACAGGGACGGCCGCTTCACTAGCCGGTTTTGGCACAAAATGATGACGCGCTATGGCAGTCGGATACTGTTATGAATGGAGTTCCATCCTCAAACCGATGGGCAGACCGAGTGAACCAACCAAACTCTTAAACAACTCCTCCACACTTTATGCAAGCCTCACGGCACCGATTGAAGAGCAAAACTGCCAACCGCTCAACTCGCATACAACTTCGCCACTTTAACTACAATTGGTAAAACACCTTTTGACTTTGTCTACGCAAACTTCCCGCCACACCGCCTGGACTACAAAGTTAAAGGAACATCCGCGGTCGACATCCACCGTAGGGAATATGCAAGCATCTGGGAAGAAATGTGTCAGACCCCTACAAAGACTCCAGCAGCCATGCAGCAGGTTCTTGGCCGACAACGGAGTGATGACGTGTTCAGCACAAGTGATCGCATCCTCTTGAGCTCTACAAATTTCAAACTTCAAGGACGGGGATTCGCGGAGTTCAAACCTTGGTGGTTTGGACCATTTGAGATATAGCATCCACTTGGCGCTCGACATCATCTACTTGACAGCATGGCGATCCACCTTGTCTTCTACAGCATCAAGCTCAAGCACTAATGAGAATCCAGTAAGAACTTTCCTCGGCAAAGACATCACACCTTGTCATCTTGTGCAAGTGGATGGGGATACAGAGTATGTGATCAAATGTATCCTTGGCTATGGACGTTGTGGAAGAAAGACCAAGCATCTGGTAAAGTGGCACAGCTAAAACACCGTGCACATACCGTACTGCCCCCTCCATTCGACTAAAAAAACTTTTTTCCTTCGACCATTCAAGCACTTAAACAATTCTGCTGTTTTGGTCAAATCACTCATAAAACACAAAAATCCTCTTTATGTACATACCATTTCACCTTCCGCGTGCAGCCTCTTAGGGAGTGCGACCGCAACGTGAGATCACGTTGCGCCCGCAGTCCCCGATGGACTGCATGCGGACGTGGCACACAACGAACTTCGTGGTGAGAAGCGAAGCTAGCGACGAACAAAGCTACGAGGCTGGCCGCAATTCCAAAGGCTGAGGCGACCTACGGGATGCGACTTCGCTCGCGACATGTGCACTTGGAAGATTTTAGTACCGAAGTTCTAGGAAATTCCGATGACGTGAACAGGCTTTTCGACCAAAATCAAACACCAAACCAATCCCATGGCTTTGTACGAAACAGGTCCAAAATTCTAAGGCAAAAACTTTTAGTCGAATACAACTGGCATTCAATTGAGCTTTAAAAAAAGTCGAATGCAAGGGGCACTACGGTACGTTGGGAGCCCTTTAACAACCTCTGAAACATCGATCATCTTATTGACAGCTACTTTCGCCGTCACCGGCCTACATTTCCTAGCGCGTCGGGGCGTCGCAACTAAAAGGGGGGG
>SZWC01007327.1:111140-129369 GCA_023375785.1 Penium margaritaceum | reverse complement strand
GGACGGATCAGGAATGCTCTGCCCCTTGTGGAGGTATGACCCCTAGATCCGTTGTAGTGTGACTCAACTATGCTCTGTCTCTTGTGAGATATGACCTGTGAGTACACCATGTGGGTGAGTGGTTACCTTGGCCATTTTGTTGATTTGGCCAAGTGAGAGGTCATGAGGTTGATCCTGGCCCCATGCATATCTTGTTTGCTGTGGAGGCTTCCAAGAAAGAAAGTCCGTAGTTTCTTGGACGCTACATGGTTGGTCTGTCACCTTGACACTAGGATGCTTATGTGTCAAGCCCACAGTGCAAGTCTATTGGTGACGTGGCTGGATCAGGCCACTTCCCAGGAATGTGCTTTTGAGTTCTAGGACTGGACAGACAGCTATAAAAGGACTTGTCTTGCATGCTGATCAATCAACCCTTGCTTGATTCTCTCTTGCGTATTGACGACTTGAGCTCTTCTTGAGATGAAATGCTAAGGCGTTAGTACTCTTGAAGGTGAAGTGTATGCCTGATTAAGTTTGGGGTGCATGACACATGTCAACAAAGGAAGAAGGCCTAAGAACCTTTGTGAGCTTTTCGGTTTCGCGGCTTCTCTGCCAGAGGTGGTTAGCTCAGTAGCTAACAGTTTCAACTTGTGTTTGACCCTACTTTCTAGCGGGTGGCAGCTCTATAGACTGGAAAGCTCTTCTTCCACACTGATGATGTTGATGATAAGGTCGCGTGGTTTCTTTGCATTTGTATTCATTGACCAATCATTTGAACGTGAAAGTTGTCTCTGTCCCATCTGCCCCTGTCCAATTCATTTACCAAATTAAAATGCATGCTCCAAGTTGATCCAACTACAACTGATGAATTCTTATGTTCATACCTGGTCCACATGCAATGAATGGGAGATTACATGACCACGAAAGCAAAATATGCTTAGTTATACTTTAAAATCAAAAACGTTTATGCATAGTTTTCTTCTTGCTTACATAAACTCATTGACGCGTCAGTTTTGACTAGTTTCGACAAGGGAAAGGGGTTTGTCACAAAGCATACCCCTCAAAGTTAGAGGGGTATGTTTTGTGTCCATGAAAGGTGGGCCTACCTCACCATCCTCACCAAAATTTATTGGAGGTCCCTCCGTCAACCCACTGAATCTAGCAGAGTTTTGCCGAAATGGTTAGGAGGTTTCTTGACATCACGAAGGCATATCAATATGTGAAAACGGTCAACATGAAAACACTATTGTAGCAAGCCCAAGTGCGTAGTAAGATGCCGAACTTTGTTACTCAACCATTCATGAGCTGTTGTAGATTTTGTAAGAATTCTTATTATACATTTTAATTATTTTTATATATTGAGAGATTCCTAACTTAGCTTTCAGCATTTGTACAAGTATAATTTGGCACACAAGAGGTCCATGCACAATAACAGTGCCCTACCAACCCTTGTTCTGGTGGTGTGGGAATCCAACACTCTTGATTTTTTGTATTATTTAATTTAGACCATACTAATACTTATAATAAAAACATTATTGAATCTAGTTTTGGATGCTATCAGAATATTTCTAAGTTCCAATGAACAAAGGTTAAGTTTTATCCTTTGGTTTCCATGCACCAGGTTCAAACGTAGTTGCTACTGTCACAACCAAGCATGAACATGCCGCTGTAGCTATTCCCAGTTCCCCCTTTTTTTCTTATAGCCAACGTCCTCCACTGGACAATAAGTGAAGGCCAGGTTTGGTTGGTCGAGCATTCAAAACCTCGACCGCTCCAGTTGTCGGGCACCAGAACATGGACGTTCAAATGTTTGAATGTTCAAAAGGGCTAATCTCTGGTTATGAAAACCATAAGTAGAATCTCACATCTACTCATTGTCGAATATTCGATGTCATGGGTGAAGAAGTGCGTAGAAGCTTCCTAGCAACACGGCCGCTGACCGGGCGTCAGTGCCTGGTCAGACGGTGACGACAGTCACAGGTCGTACACACAACGGCAAGGGTTTGGCTAGGAGACACAAGGCAAAGTGTCAGAATGCTTCAATATAGCATATGCAGAGAGAAATGACAACTGACAGGTCCAAGGCATAAATACCTGCCGCGGCGCACGGCGGGTGTCGCACGCGGCAGTCCAAGAGCTGTCCTAAAACCGGCCCAAAACCACTATTTTGGCCGTAACTCTGCGCACACATGTCAGAATCCTACGCCGTCTGAACCTAGACGTGCAAAATCAAAAGACGGACGCAGCGACTGATCACATGCATGCATCCATTGACTGGCAGTGAGCATACAATGCAAAAAACATGCAAGTAGGCCTCATGGCCAGTCCGCCGAAAGGCGCCTGCAAGACGTAGAAGGCACAGCAAAGAGTCCCGGTGGAATCTGGGGCTCTGGAACAGTGGTCGGTTAGCTCCAAGCAGGTAGTCCGTCGCCTGTCGTCGCGCCGGTGTCACCAGGGCCGCCTGCCTCAGGGATCTGCACGAGTATGGACACGGCCGAGTGGTCACAGTAAACTGTACAGAAACGGCACAAAGCACAACAGATATGTGCTCACCCGGATTCATGCTTTCACCCGGATGCGGCGAGTCTACAGCCTCGGCCACAAGAACGATGCAGCCCTAGTGGTCCGTATGTGGCTGGTGATGGCTGAGCGCCAGTCTCGTCACTCCCTTCACACGTCTTTGTCTAATTGTGGTGGATATTTCTTAGACGAGATGGACACATTCTTTGCTAAGTACGATGTTTATCACCATCTCTCCGTCCATGCTACACTAAAGCAGAACATTGTATCTGAGTGTTGGTGATCCCAGCGTCGGTGATCTCGGTGTCAGTTGACGTCAACGATTGACGGGAGCTGTAAGTGCAACTTTCGCGTTGTTGCTTCTGTTGCTGCTGCAACTTCTGCGGCTGCTTTCGCGGCCACTGTTGTTACTATTAGACAGGTCCTTTGCTTTTGCTTGTTTTCTACAGCACGCTGCTCCTAGCTGCTACACGTTGCTACTGGCTGTTACTGCGACAAGATGTTGTTGTTGCTTGTTGCTGCCTATGCTGCTGCTTGTTATCCGCAGCACGTTGCGTGCTGGTTGTTACACGTTGCTACACGCTGTTGCTCGCTGCTTTGCACTGCTATTTGCTAGTGCGCTCTGTTCTGTTTCGTATTTTTCTGCTCGTGGCACGTTGTCGTAAAATGGCCACCAATGCTGGTGCTACAACACATGTGCTGTCGGACGACTCAGTGGAGGCCATAGACTTCCCTGGCTCTTCCAGGCTACAAGGCTACTAGAGATGATGCCAGTGCGGTTCTGTTCCAGTCCAAACATCCCAAGGGTCAGTACGGCACACACCCAATGCAACGGCGAGAGCGCCTCTGGCTGACCCTGGTCCCATGACATGGGTGAGCATGATACCCACCCAGGGTAACGAGAGAGGACCACTGGTTGTGGTTGTCTGTCTTCATTTGAATTTTCCGACTCTGTGAAACCTTGTCCTCTGACACCAGTGGCTACAAGGTCATTGGCTCTTCCCTTCAGGGTCTTACAGCATGTCTGCCTACGGTTCCAGAATCTTGCCAACTTCCTCCTCTTCCTGGCGGGACTCACTAGCAGGGAGTCGCTCAAGCTCAAGCAAGTGCTGTCCAAAAAACAATGCAAACTGTCAGACCACAATGGAGCTACAACCCCTCGCGACCCTGAACTCACTCGTATGTGAACCCGTAGATGAGCCCGTCGTGGCAGCTGGCCGTGCCCCACCCGAGCCCCAGCCTCTCTATGTCCAGCGTGAACGTGGACGACGGCGTGCCCATGAACGCATACGCCATGGCCAGCACCGTCTTGTCAAGTCCGAGCATCGCAACGCTGCTCAACGCCAGGCCCGGCTTTGTGCTGTTGCTGCTACTGTTGCCGCTACTGCCGGGCTGCGGGTTGATGGCAATGGCGGTGCTGCCGTTGCTCATTCTTTGCAGTAGCATTGACAGTTGCAACATCTGCTTCAGAAAAGGCAACACAAGCACAAGACAGTAACGAGAAGTGAGGAATGGCCCTGACATGCAGCGCAACACACACTTGTGAGGAGAGGGGGTGAGAAGGGGAGGCCGGTGTGTGTGTGTGTGGAAGGGGGGAAGGTGGGCGCCCGTGAACGTGTATGCCTATGAAAGTGGACTCATCCGGGGTCTACAACATGGATGAGAAAACGGTCATTGCCATGGCGATGGGCGTTTTCTCGGGCACTTTAGCTGCCAATGCTGTAGCTGCCGAGGCTTTACCTGCCAAGGCTTTAGCTTCCAAGGCTTTAGCTGCCGATGCTTTAGCTGCCGAGACTTAAGCTGCTGAGGCGTTAGCTGCCGAGGCTTTACCTGCCAACGCTTTAGCTTCCAAGGTTTTAGCTGCCAAGGCTTTAACTTCCAATGCCTTAGCTTCCAAGCCTTTAACTTCGAGCGCCTTAGCTTCCAAGGCTTAAACTTCCAAGGCTTTAGCTGTCCACAATGTGGTCCACCGTCCACAGCACAACGCTTTGGCAAAGCTGCCATGCTCGGAACGACAGCACAGAGCAGAGGACCCGTGTGGTGTCATGGGAGCGCGAACGCGAGTGGCGTCATCTGGTTGTGACGTATGGCACAGTGAGTGCTTGGGCATTGCTCTAGCCACGCCTTTCTGACCCCTTGCAAGGTACTACTACAGACCACAACAGACCCACATGGTTGCTTGGGAGCCCCTCTAACGGAGTCGACTCGGTCTCCACTCCCAGACTGTGTCACGGGGGAGATGTGTGTGCAGTTTCACCAGCCTTGCTCTGCATACCTTATGCCTGAGCCAAGGTTGTGGTGTGTCCTTGTCATCATCGATGCCTTCGCAACCTCCGCCAAGGTGCTGTTGTCGTGGTCGTTGCCGTCATCCTCGTCATTTTTGTCGTTGTCGTCATCGTCCTCGTCGTCGTCGTCGTCGTTGTCATTGACATCTTCGTTGTCGCCGTCTTTGTCTTCGTCGTCATTGTCCTCGTCATCATCGTCGTTGTCTTCGTCGTCGTCGTCATTTTCATCGTAAAAAATGACAATAACGACGACGACAGGGGCAGGGCGGGACGGAACGGGGCAGGGCGGGACGGGACGGAACAGGACAGGATGGAAGGACAGGATGGGAAAGGTTAAGGGGGGATGGGGAGGGCAGGACATGGTACGACAGGAATGAAAAAACTGAGGAACGGATAGAAAAATTTTGCCACACAGCCGACCACACCAGGCGCAAAAGCGACCCCCCCCCCCTCTTTTGGATGCAAAGTTTCCATGTCGGCTCTGCAGTGTACAGAATCTGAAATGCAAAGAGACCCACCTGGCGCCAATGGCTATTTGAGCTGACAACGACCGCAGGCACTCCAACGGCCTTCACGCGTGTGATGATAAACTACACCAGCTGCTCCACCTGGATGCACGAGGGATGCACTTGCGACACGTCTACAGGGAGAGGGGGAGGGGACGACATGGAAGGAGGCGGTGGTCCGGACGGAGTTGGGGGAGGGGGAGGCGGAGGCGGAGGGGGAGGGGGAGCAGAGTGCGAGGGCCTGGGGGAGCTACGTTGGCTACGTCGGAGGAAGAGGGGGTGGGGACTCCAGGAAGTCCTTCCATCTGTAAGGGTATCACCGCGCCGACGGCAGCAGCGTCGTCCGCATCCGCGACCTTCTTTCCTCCACAGTGGATCCGAGGGAAATCGCCTCTCCTCCAGTGGAACCCCAAGAAGGGCTTTCCCTCAAACTTTCGTCGGACAAACGTAGCCGCGAAGGCGACGTCCCTCTCCGGAGGCTTCATGAGGGGGAGCTTTGCACACTCCTCCTTCCGTCTGAATGGCGTGACTCCCCTCTGCAGGTAGTCCGGGGGCACGTCCTTGGTCAGCCAAAACAGGTCGCCCCCTGTCACAGCTCGGATGGAGGAGAAGCTAGCGAGGCCGAGCTTGGCGGCCGCGTCGGCGACGCCGCGGCTGTTGAGGCTTCGTGCGGCCGAAGGGTGGACGACAAAGGTCTGGTCCGCGCCAAGTCGCACGTGGCAGTGCGTACCGACGCACAGCAGCAGGTCGATCACCAGTCTGTTGTCGGGATGCGAGGTTACTCCGCCGCTGCCACCACCACCGCCGCTGCTGCGGCTGCTGCTGCTGATGTCACTGCTGTTGTTGCTGCTGGTGCTGCCAAGGCTTCCACTCGGGGCAGCGGCACAGGCGGCGGCGTTGGATGCGCCGCCGCCGTGTGCAGTAGCAGCTTCGGCCAAACCTTCGCTGCCGGGGGTTGCAACAGAAACAGAAACGGCATTGCTGCTGCCGCTGCTACCACCGCTGCTGCTGCTGCTGCTGTTGCTGCTTCTGCTCCGCACGTGTTCCTCCGATGTGATGGCTGTGCGTGGGCCGAAGCAGTGGCACAGGTGCGGCACGTCTACGATGTCCGCCCAGTGATAGTCAAACCCCGTGCCCTCGGGCTCGGAGTCGAACACGAGGGTGCGGGTGAACAGGCCTGCAAACAGTACAGACCTACATATCAGTCGGTTGCTCAGCTGCACACGCACTCGCACAGGCACAGCAGGGGTGGGAGAATAGACCATCTCAGTAGAGGACAAGATAGGACGGGAAGGGACTGGGCGTTAAGGCATGGGATGGGACGAGACGGGACGGGATGGGAGGGGACGCGATGGGGTAGGAGGGGGGGGAAGTGGGGCGGGATGGGACAGGAGCAGAACCATATTCATTTGCAATGCTGCTGTTGATTGTAACAAATCTAACTCATTGAATGTACCCCGTGCCAAACTTGGGCAAACAAACTAGCTGCGGCAGTAGCATGAGCGATGACGACCCGGGAAGAATTTTGCCCCGGCCATTACCTGCGCCGCTAATCCCTGGTGGTTGCTGGTATAGCTACATCCTGCAACGTGATTTTGGGATGTTCGGTCAGCCATCGCTTGCTGGAGAACATCGTAGTCTATGATTCATAGACGTTTGTGTCTAAGTGCGTAAAGGCCTACTACGAAAGCAGCTTCTTTGGGTATCACGGTTATGCTGGCTCCCCACCACACTGCAGGATTGTGCTGTTCGACGACCGCGCCCTCGTGTTCGAGATCAGGTATTCTAAGGGTGCGGCCTCACACAGCCATCTTGCGTCGCCAGGGAAATCAGGAGCTGCATCATGAAGCTGCGGGCGTGATTCCATGTGGGCAATTTCCTCACAACTTAGGCTGTAATCTTTGCAATACCCGCTACTTCCTCTTGGATCATCCAGCTGATTTGTTTTTATTCATACTGTGTACATTAAGAAAGGGGCCTACACTGGCAATCTTCACAATGCTACAATTGTGAATCAAGTGTTCAAGTACTTCTGCTTGAAACCAATGCACGGCAAAGGAAACCAAGAGGGACGGGACGGGACTTTCGCATGCATCGCAAAAAGATGCATGCACACAAATTCACACCACGCAGTAAAGCCAGCCAGCAGCAACACAAGACAACAGCCTCCCTTGATCCGCAATGTGCTCATGGGAATTTCATTTTGCAGCATGAAGCTGCCTTGGCTGGCTCAGTTGCGCACGCACACACACATGCACGCACACATTGGTGCATGCACGCACACATCGGTGCATGCACGCACACATCGGTGCATGCACGCACACATCGGTGCATGCACGCACACATCGGTGCATGCATGCACTCACCATCCGTACGTGCCCGCACGCATACCTGCACGCCAGCATGTGCGCCGGTCTGCCCACCTGCCTGTCCGCCCGCGCGCCCGCCCCCCACCCGCCCGCACCCCCCCCCCTGCCTGCCCGCCTGCCTGTCCGCCCACTCAAATGCCCGCCCACCCGCCTGCCCCTGCCACCCCCCCGCACACCAGCCCGCACGTCTACAGGCATGTCCGCATGCACGCCTTCATGCACGCCCTCACGCACGCCCGTCCCTGCCTGCCCGCACGCACGCAAGCTCGCCCGCCTGCCCGCCGCCCGCCCGCCAGCTCACCCGCACACCCGTCCGCCCACCCGCCCGCCCGCCCGCCCGCCTGACCTAACCCGCCCGCCTGCACGCACGCACACACACATGCACGCATGCATGACTGTCATGTACAACATACTGCCCTTACCAGCCTCGAAAGAAAGTTGGACACAACCATTCCAGCCAACATGAATGCTCGTCGCCATGGGAGCAACAGATGGAGACGATAATTTTAGCAGATAGCACATATTTCTACTTTTTTTTTCTCAAAGCCCACGTACCTATTGAGGCAGGCAGGCAGGACGGCAGGCACCCACGACAGCCACACACCCTGCCATAAGAGCAGTCTACCACAAGGTACCGGTCGGGTGGTGGGTCCCACGGAGGGAGGGGCGTCAACGTGTCCACCACAAAACTTGGGTTCGTCATCGTGCCAGTGTGCCAGGGCAGGCCCATGCTGTTGCTGCTATTACTGTTGCCGCCGCTGCTGCTGCTGCTGCCGCTGCTGCTGCTGCTGCCACTGCTGCTGCTGCTGCTGCTGTTGTTGGTGCTGCTGTTGGTGCTGTAGCTTGTGTTAACGGGGACTTGGACTTGCGCAGGGCACGGAACTTCATGAGAAGGCCTGCTCGCCGTGATGTTGGAGCCGACACTGCCGACGCCGCCGACGCCACCACCACTGTCGCTATTGATGCCGCCACCACCATTGTTGCTTGCGTTGGCGGCGCCGTGCGTGCGGCTCATCAGGGGCTCGACAGAGACTGGCAACGGGGCTCCACGTGGCCCGGGAGGCGCCGCGTCGGGAGGAGTGGGCGGACGAGGAGAGCTTGCAGGTGCGGTGGCGGGCGCGCTTGCACCGGGTCCAGGTGTCCCAGCTGCCGGAGGCTGGGCTCCCGCAGTTTTGGCTGCGGATTTCCCTGGTTCAGGGGAGCTCCTGCTGGTGCCCTCAAGGCTCCCACTGCTACTGCCACCGCTGGCGCCGCCACCACTGCCGCCTCTGCCTCCGCCGCCGCTGCTGCTGCTGTTGCTGCTACTGCTGCTGAGAGGGGAAGGAGGCGGGGCCTTTAATGAGGATTGCATTCGAAACAAGTGGTTCTTTTCAGGAGCGATAGCATCGGCGGAGTCTGCGGAGGCGCGCTCGACGCTCTCGCCCCTTCAGGCCCTCTCCACAAAAGACGGAGACGCGAGAATCACCCACGACTCCGAGCTGCTGCTGATGCTGTGCCAGGCGCTCGAGAAGGGGCTGTCAACCAGCCACGACGACAGCGCCATCCACATCGCAAGACCAAACAGCGCAACGGCCAACATGGCGTAGATGTTGTAGTAGGCTGAGAGGCTCTCCGTCTCCCTCTCATGAAGACGGCCCATGGTTCACCTGCCCTCTCCCTTTACCTTTCTCTCCCTTCCTTCGCCTTCCTACTGCTGTTGCTGCTACTACGGCTACTGCGACCTCCTTTCCCCCTGCTGCTGTCGCCGCCGCCGCTGCCGCCGCCACCGCCGCCGCCATCGCCGCCGCTGCTGTTACTGCTGCCAATGTTGCCATTACTACTACTGCTGCTACAGCTGCTACTGCTGTTGTTGCTGCTGCTGCTGTTGCTCCTGCTGCTACTGTTGCTGCAGTAGCAGCAACGACCTACTTTCCGACTGAGACTCACCTACTCACCTCGCAATACAAGGTTCCAGTTGCAGGTCAGCTCCCTCCCAGAGTGAAGCATGGGTGGATGAGCAGTCATCGGAGCATGGGTTGATGAGCTGTCATCGGAGCATGGGTGGGTGAGCCATCATCAGAGCATGGGTGGATGAGCCGTCACTGGAGCATGGGTTGATGAGCCGTCATCGGAGCATTGGTGGGTGAGCCATCATCAGAGCATGGGTGGATGAGCCGTCACTGGAGCATGGGTGGATGAGCCATCATTGGAGCATGGGTGGATGAGCCGTCATTGGAGCATGGGTGGATGAGCCGTCATTGGAGCATGGGTGGATGAGCCGTCATTGGGGCATGGGTGGATGAGCCATCATTGGAGCATGGGTGGATGAGCCGTCATTGGGGCATGGGGAACAGACACCTGAGCTGGACAAGTCACCCAGGGCCAACATTTATGCCCCGTCACCCCAAATCCATACACTGAATAAAGAGTGTACAAGATGGAAACATATGGTGAGGAGCCTTCAAAGAAAAAATATCGAACATTTGATAATGTTTCCTAGAACATACTGCAATCATGTACACACTAACTTCAATGTACATGAATACAGGAATTTCACTGAAATTGCTTGAGAAAGGGATGCTTTCAAAAAAATGTTATTGTAAAAATATATGATATTTGTTTCACATAACTTCAGCACATGTATTCTGAAAATCGAACCCACTTGTGTACCTTCTCGGATAGTATGCTATATCTGTAAAATCGGAGCAGACGCATACGTATACTTGATTTTGCTTACAACCTAATCTGGATGTTACGTGTGTAAGTGGGTGACCCGACGTTCGAGCGGTGGGTATGAACGGTCAAGCGCAATCCCACTCCCCCCCCCTCCCGAACGGCGTACTGAATTGGGGTTCTGTATGGAATTTCTCATACGAAGGAATTCCGACCTTGTACACAGTTGTATAAATACTTGTGTCTCTTTTGATCCGACGTATATAAACTCCCGATACTCTTTTCAACCAGAAATATTATTCAGTCCATCCGATCATAGATATCGACAGCTCATATTGACTTATGCCGCCGATGGAAGAAATACATATGTGATTCCTTGCGGTTGTATTCCCGCGTCACTCGCCAATACAGTCGCTAGATTCACTTTACACTGGAGGGGGGGGGGCATGTCGTCCCCCCCCCTCTGAGGTGCAAGTGTATCGGTGATGTGTATCGGGCTGTGTATGTGGAGGGGGGTAAATCTAGTGCACAAGTGTACAAATAAACTTGCGTGTCTTTTCGATTATACGCTAGATACACCATCTGATACAGGCCCCCAATACAATCGTCGAGTCTAGGGGGGGGAAGACTTTGTGTCGGGGTGCCGTTTTTTTCCTTCCTAAAGCGAATCATGCGCATAAGCAAGTTCTTCATTCTATACTTTTAAGAGAATTCACTCGAGTATTCTTTTTGTTGTCTATCAGCATCACTTACCAATACACACTCCCAATACATTTGTAACTGTTCGGAGGGGGAGGGGACATTCCCCCCTCCCCCCTCCCCTCCCCCCTGCCGAAGTCAAAGTGTATCGCGGGATTGCATTCGTAGATGTATCTGGAGGGCGGTCGACTTAGTGCACAAGTGTACAAATACACTCAAGTACTTCATTGAACTTATGCACGATACACTGCCCGATACAGTCCCCTGACACATTCGCTGTTTGGGGGGGGGGGACTTCCGCTGGGGGTGTCGTTTGGTATCTCGCGTCGTGCGCAAGCAAATTTTGCGAGGAATCAAGTTCTTCGATTTTTGGTCTTATCCGAGTCGAAAACTCTTAATCGACACTCAACATTAACTTTCAGTACATTGTAGGAATACACATATGTATGCTTTTGGAAGTCTATCCGATACATTTGCAGATACACACACCAAATACATTTCTACTATTTAAAGGGGGGGAGTGGGGGGACAGGTCGTCACCCCCCCTCCCCCCCAGAAGACTAATTGAATTACGGGCGTGTATTGGGAAATGTATCTGAAGGGGTTTGAAATAGTACACAAGTGTATATATAAACTTGTGTACGATTTCGATCGAGCTTACGATACAAACCCCCGATACACTCCCCCAATACATTCGATATGGTTGGGGGGGGGAGAGGGGACGAGACATGAAAATACGGATGTGTACAATTTCTAGAATCTCTACGATATACTACTTGATTCATCGTCCGAATACATTCGGTGTAGGTGGGGGGGGGACATGAATTGACTTTGAGCGAATCACGTTAATGGCACAAGCGAACTTAAAGGAAAGTGACCGCATGTCCTTTTTGCCTGAGATCGGCGATCTCTATTCTGTTATTGCGTTTCCTAACCTGCTATGTCTCACCGATATACCCCAAATGAGTTTTCAGTCCAAAAATAGGTTAGCTTGTACACAAAAACGTACATCTGGAAATTAACGGAACATAATAATTTGAAATCCACACTTTTATCCGAAAGTCACTGAGAACATCATTGCACATGTTCATAGTGAAATTAGTGATATAGCAAGTGGTTGCACACTAGTAAGATTCTAGGAATTGAACATAATAGAGGTGTAGTATACATAGGAAATCAAGTGTATGAAATGGAGGTGATTAACCATACCTCAGGGCCAACCTTGGCTGTGGTAAGAACGCGATCCTCTGCCGGCGCAGCAATCACGCCTTCTCTTGTCTTGTCTTGCCTCGTCTTGTCTTGCAAAGTCTTGTTTTCACTGCTCTGGTCGTGTCGTGTCTTGTCTCGACGTGTCGTGTCTTGCCTTGCTTTAGGGCCCCAGTTGACGTACGATGGAGTGAGTGTTGACGACGTTTCCCTCTCGTCCCGGTTGAAGCAAGCTGACGCGAGCTGCGGGGGGCACTTAGACGGATTGGATTTGGGTGGCTGGTCCAACTAAGGTGGGGATCCAGACCTGCTGGATTCCAAAACGGCAGATTGCACGGGGATTTCGGGTCCACCGTGAAGACCCCCCGAGAGTTTGGCGCGGACTCCGCCGCAAAAAAATTGCCTTCATTTCCGACGTCATGGGCTTCTACGTTGCTCCCAATTCGTCTGCAGCAGCAACCCCGTTGCCACAGAACCTAAATCATTGGTCTGCAGAGGCCACCAAGAATTGCCCAGTCGAATCTGGGTTGTTTTTTGGATTGGACGCCGTAGAACCCTGAGGCATACCAACGGTTGCAATTGATGGAATCTGCGGCAGCTCAAAAGGCCCTGAACCCTTGATGAAACATTTACACAAATTGTAATCGAATTCTTCAAGGGCTTGATCAAAAACATGCGTTCAAACACTACTCACGTTTAAAAGTGCCTGCAAGACTTCACAATCTCAGTTAGAGGCCACTTAATCGATGAAGCAACAATGAGGCATCACATACACAGGCCTCTCTAGTTTACACCACTGAATTGAAGACAATCCTTACATAAGTTCAATGAAGAGATCAAATGTTGTTTTTTTACAAGTTTGGCATACGTGTCACCGCAAAACAGGACCGCGGATATGCATGCAGCCAGTATTGTACAAATGGCTACTTGGAATTTGCTATGACTTCATCGACCTTGGAGCTTTTTGAAGACGGAGGAAGTCATCATGTTGAAAATTTCACTAATCATAAAGTACTGCTTTCCATTTCTACACAAATAAAATCAAACCCCACTTCATGTGCCATCTTCCCCCAAAACAAATCCCTAGTTTATGATCGCTAATGTCTTATAGACCCCTTAACATGAAAAAAACCTACCTACGCTGTACTTTTGTAATTATTTTACGGTTAAAACCTCATTTCATGTGATACGATTCAGAAACCTAGTTTCACGAACACATAACAAAAGTCTGAAATGTCACAACCCTAGTTTTCCCTGCTACGCCTTTCTTGCTATGCCGGAGTTTGACCGGATTGAACCCTAACCATTTCCATCTAATCCAACAAAATCAACACTTGTAGTTGTTCGTATATATATATATATATATATATATATATATATATATATATGTTTCAAACTTTCATAGAAATCGTTGGCAAAGAATCAAGGCAAGACAAGCATCTTGAACTACCATTGGCTCGGAGCTGCTGTTCAAGTGTTTCAGTTCTGGAATTTTTCATTTATGTCCCATCTTTGAATGATAAGTCTTCTGCGGAGGGTCAGATAAGCAATTTACCATGTTTGACAGGATGTAGAATGCATGACCCCTCAAAAGTAAGAAGTAATATGTCTTGCGGTTGACATGTGAACCTTGAACATGAGTTACTCACATTGAGAATGTATTCTATGAGAAGGGATGACCACAACTAGATATTTTAGATAGAAAACATCAGTGATCTTCTTTGGGCCACATAAATTCTACCTTTACTTTTTAGAAATACCATGAGCAAGGGATCATCCTACCTCGGTCATGAACAGCTGAAAATGAATGGGACCCATACCAAAAGGTTGATATTGGTAAGCACAATCAGACAAGGAAAAGGTGGTGGTGGTTATGGTGATGGTGGTGGTGGTGGTGGTGGTGGTGGTGGTGTTGGCGGTGGTGGTGGTGGTGGTGGTGGTGTACCAAGTGTGACCTTAGCGTTTCTACGGGTTCCATGATTGAGTAATGAGAAGTTTGTGTAAGAACACAATGAGGCCTGGCTTGTTCCAACCCAATTAGGATCATTATCAAAAGCAGTTGATTACTAATGCAACTTGCCTTTGAAGTGGAAATTTTTTATTTTGCTAGTTGCAATCGTCAATTGAGGCATTGGCGGGTATTGGGTAGTGAGGAGGGGCGGAAATGTGTCCTCTCAGCTATCATGGGAGGCTCATCGAAACAAATACAAACATGCCTTAGTTCCTACAAGATCAATCGATCAACCATTCTGGGCATTGTGGTAGCAAGGCTAGTTTCGTGGTGGTGCATGAGGAGCTAAAGTTATGAACTTGACGTAAACTAGTACATCATGGATGAAAATTCTACTACACAACAAGAACTACTCAAGTATCTTGTTCTCCTAGATTTTCATGCCCCGCTAACCTTGTAACCATGAACGGCTAACGATTCATCCCTCGTAACAGATTTGGACTTCCCATGTGTCTACTCAAATAATGGACTTAAGCTCGACAAACGACCAAAAAATGGTGACTTTTAAGTCAATGAACATGTGATGGAAGGAGAAAAAATAATTGACAACTTGATAAGAAGGAGATTTACATGAAGAGCCCATGAATCCGGCACCTCTACCAATTTTTTTTAATCTATTTAATCAACAAAATGTCAAATATTTTCACGAATGGCCATTGAAATCAAAACGATAACATGACCCAGAGTGGATGTGACAAGCGTGGGAGTGGAGTCATCAGTTTTGGGGGCATGCTGGTGATGGTATAAAACGGCGTGGAAAGGAGGTACGGTTGTTAATTTCCATAGATAGATTTGACTCTGTTAATCTCCTCAGGAAAAAGGGCAAACCTATGATGTCCCGAATTTGCTTTTTTGAGACCAGTCATGCAGTCTGTGGCAATTTGACCTTTCCAGGAAAAAGATCACAGCAAGGCGTTCGACTCCAACCTGCACGACCACGCTGAAGACATTGGTGCGCGCCGCGACGAGCGTCGTCACGGCAGGGCCGGGTTATGGGGCCGACCATGGTGACGGCGCGCGACGAGAGGGAGAGAGAGAGAGATGTGTGCATGCACGCGCGCACCATGTCCTGTTTGCTGCGCTGCTCCTGTCGTCATGAAGCACGTGCTTCGTGGACGCAGTCTACCATGCGATGCGACAAACTCATCCGACGCTGCATGCACCATGCCACTATCCAGCACGTACCACATCTCCTTTTGTTCTTTTTTCTAGCCACATTGCGCATGTACCATGTTGCATGGAGGCATGTAGGGTAACGGTAGTCGACGCACCAATGCATGTGCCTTGTAAAGTACCATACCATGCAGCCTGTGTCACGCCACCACCACCACCAACACTACCACCGCGGAGCCCACGCGCTGTGTTCCGCTTGGCGCCCGCGCACAAGCAACAGTGGCGGGCGGAGAACGGATTCCACTCGGCGCCCTGTCCTCACGGCGGCCGTCTCATGCAAGACAGACGGACGAAGACAGGCAGAGACAAACAGGCAGGGAGACAAGGAGAGAGAGACACGGAGGCGGGGAGACGCGGAGAGAAACCACACCATAGGTCCGAGAGAGGAGGCCTCGGCAGCCGTCCCTGTCGGCAATACGACAGCTCTTGGAGAAGCATGATGCCTCTCTGTTCTCCACCTCGTGTGCCATGGGAAGCTGAATCGTGGAACTTGTCTGAGTTCAGCCGCAAGCTGACTGGTAGAGCCCACCGCCGCCTCGCCCCTCCGTTACCGCTCGCATCAAGAAATGCACAAGCCGAGTTTAGCCGAGGCAAACCAAGTCACAAGAAAAACCAAGCCAAGCCAAGCCGTCTTGGACCAAGACTGGACGACTAAGACAGACCCGACGCCACCAAGACTCATTGATCGCGTAGACAGGTCGAGTTGACTCCACCGCTCCATTCCAGTCAAGGAGCGAGCGAGAGAGGCAGAGAGGGAGGGCTAGCAGCTGTGCGCGGCAGCGATGGGGAACGAGCCGTTGATGTAGTCGGAGATCAATACCGATTGGACCACCGGTTTTTGCGACTGCTGCGATGATGGCGAAACAAGTCAGCCTCCCCCCCACCCCCCCCCCAATCCTTCCGGCTTTTTGACTTCACTTTGTTTGAGGTTGCTTCTGGTCATTGCTCGGATGGTCTCGCGCCGCTTGTTCCTCCTCCATTTCCTGCAAGCTTTCATGAGTTTTCCGCAAGTTTTACGTGCGTTCATTTTTTCCCTTTCTTCCTTTTTTCTCAGTTTAAACACCCTCTGAAAGAGCGCCCCTTCGCCCCTTGAGTAAGGCCTTCCAACCGAGACCGACAGCTTGAGAGATCTTGTTTCGGTTCCCGCGCGACGCGGCCGCGAACCGATGCGCTTTTGCTCGGTCCGGCGCGATCGATTGTACCGGAAACTCGATTCGCTCGACAGATATTCGGAAATGTGGATTTTTAAAGTGATAATGTTGGATTATCGATCAAACCGAGGGGTCTTCATCGCGACGTGCTTAAACATGCACCTTTCGAATGTAAACCTGCGGAAAACGCGATGCTAAGTGGTGTGCCGCTTAAATTTTCGCGGAAAGTTGAAAACTTGGTCAGAAATAGTAGGGAAATATGAAACCTGGTGAAAAAGTTACGGCGGCGTGTGTTTCGGCCATTCTTAAAATGCCCCTCGTGGACCAATCCATGGCTCGTATTTTAAAATACCCCCCTTATTTCAGACATTAATTCATAGGGTTATTGGAAAAACACAGCGAGATCTGGCTCATGTTCGTGGGTTGCATGTCGACGGTAGTTCAAATTTGGGACTTCAAACGC
Organism: Penium margaritaceum; assembly: GCA_023375785.1. Taxonomy (NCBI): domain Eukaryota; kingdom Viridiplantae; phylum Streptophyta; class Zygnematophyceae; order Desmidiales; family Peniaceae; genus Penium; species Penium margaritaceum. The sequence goes on along the minus strand of SZWC01007327.1, from coordinate 112,355 downwards.
GGTCACTAGGACCCCTTGCGACCCTATCCTGACACCCCCAACATCCAGCCGTCGATCGATGCAGACGTGCGGATATCGATCCACCGTGGAGGCTGGCTAGGCGCATCTTGCGTGGGGCAGAGATACTTGTGCGCACGTATCTGCACCGTGCAGCTTCGAAATATCTCGAAATCGTGCGTTTGCTGACTGGAGACGGACGTGGGGGTAGGGGGACGAGCGGTGCAGCCGCGATGTGGCGACTGCGCGCCAGCAGTGCATCCACGCGGAGCAGCAAATGCATGGCTATTACAGCAACGCTGACGGTACCCGGATTAAATTGGCCTCGCATTCATTTCAGGCCACGTCGATTTAAGTTCATGCACCTCATCCCCACCTCTCGCCTCGGTAAGTTCTCCTGCCGATACTCCCGACTATCGCGCTCTCGCTATCGTTTTGCCAGATCGTTCCTCGATCGCCTCGACATGTACTAACGACTTTCGCTCGCATGCAGGTTTGATGACATGGCTACCTCTGTACTGATGACCCTCTTCGCTCGCGAAGAAACCGGCCGGTCCCCGCCAACCTTGGAACGCATGCTGGAGCAACCGGTAGATCCTGTTACCGGCCGTCGTCCGAGAGCCGGCTGCTGGCAGTACTACGTCCGGCTGTCCGGCAACCGCGTCAAGGCTATGTGCAGGCTTTGCCACGGCGACAACGTTCAGTCGACGGTGTCCGTCCGCGACGGGAACACCACCTCCATGTGGAACCACCTCGCCTCGAGCCACCGTCCGGTGGCTCAGAGGCTGGTGGACGCCGGTGTGGCAACCCAACGTGTCCGCCAGGCCATCGCAGCCGCTGCACCCCCCAACCGTCGAGGCCCCATCGCCGACCAATGGGACCTCGAGAAATTCAGGGAAGTCGTTTGGAAGTTCGTGGTGGAGAAGGACCTCGCCTTCGCCGTGGTCGAGGCCGAGTGGCTCGCGGAAGCGTTCTTGATCGCCAACCCCTTCGCCATCCTCCCCTCGCAGCAGACCATCGCTCGCCAGATCCATGACGCTCATGGACGTTACGAGGCATACGTGCGCCGCATGCTGCTGGAGTGCGAGGGCCGCCTGTCCTTTGCGATGGATGGGTGGTCCTCCGATGCCAACGTCTTCTTCATCGCCATCACCGCCCACAGAGTCCGCAACGGCAAGCTCCTCGTCAAGCTCATCGGCTTCAAACCTGTCCGCGGAC
>SZWC01007327.1:74096-95112 GCA_023375785.1 Penium margaritaceum | reverse complement strand
GAAGGGGGAGGGGAAGGGGGAGGGGGAAGGGGAGGGGGAGGAGGCGTTGTCGTCGTCGTCGTCGTCGTCGTTGTTGTCATCGTCGTCGTCATCGTTGTCGCCATCGTCGTCGTCGTCGTCGTCGTCGTCGTCGTCATCGTCGTCGTCGGCGGCGACGACGACGACGACGAAGACAACGAGGAGGAGGAGGAGGTCAAGGAGGAGGAAGTGGAGGGGAGAGTTTGAGAAGCAAACCTGTCAGGCCGTCAGTTGCAAGATTAGCCACACGAGCCATGGCGACGCAGGGGCACCAGTATGCACAGCACACTGCACACGAAAGGCACAGGAGTTGAGCGAGGACTTGTGATCAAGAGCCACGAAAAGGGTATGGGGCAGGAACAAACAACAACACTTTTTCTTGAGAGAGAGGGGGAGAGAGAGAGAGAGAGAGAGAGAGAGAGAGAGAGAGAGAGAGAGAGAGAGAGAGAGAGAGAGAGAGAGAGAGAGAGAGACTGTGGAACACCCTTGGTGTGTGCTGTGACACCACCACACAACCATTGACAGCTTTGCTGTCACTATCTGTTGAAAATCTTGCAGTCTGTCCTCTACTCTTCATGGAAATGAAATGCCACCGCACGTTTCAATCTAGACACCCTTCCTCCAATACACTTCCTTCAACTCCCTCAAGAAATTGAGGAGCTCCTCTTCAAGGAGACCTCCTCATGTTCAAAACTGAGACAAGAAAAGGGAGAAAGAAAAAACGGAGAACTGATCTGATCAAGTATGAACGCATGCTTGAGATAGAGGAGGAAAAAGCGGTGAGAGGATCGAAGAAAAGACCAGGAGGAGCCTAAAACATGAGTGGAAAGAAGGGCGGCAATGGAGGGGCCGGGAGAGGGGGAGGGGAGAAGGGGGGCTGGGGGCTGACTTGTTTCGCAGTCATCGCAGCAGTCGCAACAGCCGGTGGTCCAATTGCTGTGGGCCGCCCACGGCTGCGACGGCGACTGTTGCGACGCCGAGTAGTGCTGTGCTGGCGAGTACGGCTGCGCCGGAGGCGACTGCATCAACGGCACGTTCGCCATCTCTGCTGCGCACGGCTGCTCGTCCTCTTCTTTCTCTCTCGCTCGTCCTCAGTGCTAGAGTGGCGAGCACAGGTCGACCTAGACCGGACTATGTTGACTTGGCTGGGGTTGAATTGTCTTGGCTTGGCTCGATTTGGCTTGGCTTAGCTTGCCTCGAGCGGCCCTTCCCACCGTCGGTGACGAAGGCCGGCGGAGTGCAAGCAGCGGCAACTCGCCGGAACAGGACTGCGGCGGTGAGTTTTCCAGCACTGCGGCGGACCGCCGCCGGCGGTGACTGCACTCCCACCATCCCGAGCCTTCAAGGACATCGCGATGCACACGACAGGTGTGTGTGTGTGTGCATACGCGAGGTGGGGAAGAGAGTAACAAAGCTGGCGGTGCCGACAGATGGAGAAAGGTGGGGACTGTTGGGGAGAGATTGGGACAAATTGGGACAGCGCATGCACACACGCACGACTTGAGCACGAGTGGAGGAAGAGCTGCCGAAGCCGTCCGTGCCCCTCACACACACAGACAAGAGAGGCACTCGCACTCCGTGTGTGCCTCTGTAGGGCCGCGCCCCAGAATCGCTGAATTTCATCCTTCATCGATCATCCCCCTCAAACAATTGCGGGAATGTCCGACGTGGAAGGCTTGCGAGCAAGTTCGGCGAGCCCTTAGGGAGGAGGTCGGCAGAGAGTACATGAATGAATCCACGCGAAAAGGCGGCGACGACTCGAACGCTCTACATGAATTCAGCGATAGTCCAAAACGAGTTCTGATTGGATGAAAGCACGTCCGCGTATCGACTGGCAACTCTGTCGCCATGTCGTGCCGTCGACGCGTGCCCCGAAATCGCTCAACTTTCGTTCATCGATTTCTCCGCCGCCGTGAGGGGAGGAAGGCGCCAAACTCCATGACCGCATGATGCGAGCTGACGTCATGAACGCCGCATGCTACATGCGGCGTCGGATGGTACGTAGAATGTTTTCATGTTTTTCAGAACGGTTTGCAAAACCGCTGTAGAAACAAAACGCTGTGATCGGATGGCACGTTGCATGGCGGACGCTGCGTCCGCGTGGGAGAGGTCGTTCACTCTATGACGACGGGACAGCGCTCGCATGCACAGCTGCCCAGCATGCGGCATGGCGGGACCTGCGACTGCCGCGCCGGGACGCGCGTTTTTGTCCCAGCCAGTTGGGACATCGGGGGCATCGTCCTGCAGGGCGGAGTTGAACGCTTTCTAAAGCGCTCTTCTTCTGGGTCCCGTTTTTGGGTTACATAGTAACCTATTACAGTCGGTTCGTGGCCAAAAGATGCTACAAAAAAATCGTGATTGGTGGATCGGTCATTTTTCTGACACATCCACCAGTCAGAGTGGAAGAATTCGTTGGACTGTATACCCCCCCACGTCCGCGGACGCACGGGGAGGGTCGGGCTGGAAGAAAAAATCAGAGACATCGAACTAGATGTCCGGACAGACCCCGGATAGTACGGAACGACCAAATCCGACGCCAAGACAAAAGGGTAAGGACTGTACGTTTGGGTCGCCCTCCTTGGCCTCGCCCTGTCCTGTTTCACGGAACTGGTTGACATGATAAATTCTTGAGACTCGTGAACCCGGCTTCAAACAGGGTCAAAATGCAAATGAAAGAAAAGAAATTCAACCACCGTCATAGAAGTAGGTAAATATATCAAATTATGCCTATTATTACGTAATATTATTTTTTATAACATAATTGAACATTCAAAATGCATCCAATTTTGTCAAATGTTTTTTTGGTGAAGTTCATGATAGACGTGTGAAAATCGCGTGTTCACGATACAAGACAAATAAATATCGTTTAAATAAATTCTTAAAAAACCAAATTAATAAAAAACCGAGAAGAAATGCCCTTTAAGTTCTTCTTCAATATGTTGGTGAATTTTTATACATAATACTGTATCGTCAAGCGCATTCGTTCAAATTTTGGTTGTGTTTTTTTAGCTTGTACATCCACACAAGCTGGAATAAATCCAGCATAGCTTGAAGTATTTTAGGAAGAGTTCGCCCAAACCATACACAATGTTTAAGAGCATACATGGGCGAACGAAAAACATTAGTTTGAACAAATGTGGGTGACAGTTTGGCAATCCATTTACAACCAGTTTTGGCTTCCACGGACGAGGTAAAGTCTCATGGAGAACCTTCCATGATGTGGTCCAGATTGTGGGCAATCAATTAGCCTCTTAAGAGATACTAATATAAATTTTGCTCGGTTTCTATGTAACCCTATGCACGCTTTGCGTGTAACACCTGCCTCTTGTTTACCCTGGGAACCTCTAGCTGAGACGTGGGCCACAAGAAGGCCCATGAGCCTCAAAACGCACTGAAACCAGGTTTTGCATATGTACCCTCTCCACGGTAAATCGGCATAGAAACTTCTATTGTGAGAAATAATAAGGAAGAGAATTGATCTCAAGCTCAAAACAAGGCACACTTCTGTCATTTGGAAGTATCAGTTAGCAAACTTCGATGATGAGTGTGGAAATAGTCAACTTCGTGTGTACAATGTTTTTCATAAGGTATGGGTGAGGTATTCAGATGTTGACAGATGCAAAAGGTTTGAGTTTGGGTGTGAATTCTGATGTCATTTACATATTCAAAAAACCTCCCCGAGAAGTCACAAGGGGAGGGGAGGGGAGGGAGGGAGGTGAGATTTTTTTAATATCTAGAACCATTGATATTTCAACCTAAAACCATTCAAACATATAAAAAAAAGAGGATTGCAACACGTGTCTTCACTCTTCTATAATTTGGCTAGAAGCGTCTAGAACGAAATGCCAATGATTGGGTTAAGTGTCCTAGATGCACACCAGTCAGCGCATGCATGTTAAAACCTCCCACATCCTCAAATTGTTTTTGGGCATGCATGGAAGTCATGAGCATCAAAAGCACTACAACAGCCAACTCCCCATGCCTAATTTACATGATCACCAGGTGTTGCAACAAAATTAAGATGTTGTGTAAGTTAGGCCAGCATTTGTGTAAGGTTATCGCTAAGCAACACCCATAGTGAGCAACAGCCATGTTCATGTACTCGCCTACACAATGTTCGTGTGTGCACTGCTAGGAGAACGGCTGTATCGTCGTTAAATATGACAACAAATGAGCACCTTCTTGCCCGCAGACATACATGACCAAAGTAAGAGAGGGGTCATGGAAAACGGAACACTGACACCGGTATCTGCACAGGAGAGATGCACGAGGGAAGGAACATGAAAAACGCATGGCAAGGTCAATCAAGCGTGCTTGGCATTTGCATCAACCAAATAGCATGGAAAACAAGCTTGTACATGCCTGAGTTGGGCACTTAGGTCAGGAAATGAATCCGTTTTCATCGGAAGTCAACCCAAACGACCTCAACAGCCCTGGAAACAATTCACTTTTGAACAAAGGGATCCTGTACATAAATGTGCATTGTATGCATGTGATGCGTGTCATCATTCTTAGTAATGGCCTTTCTCTTGTGGTTGTCATGGCTTATAGTGACAATGACTGGGGACATGCAGTTGCTGCAAGAGGCGAAACAACAAGGCAGTTTTAGATGTACTTGAGCTGAGGGAGATTTACTCAGCTTTTTTTTAGCTCTGCACAACGTATCGCTATATGCCACTCATCCGCAAGACAACATTTCCACCCAATGAGAGGTTGTACACAGAGTGGTTGTGATTTCCTATGGCATGAGTCGAACTATTTAGTGTAAGCATCAACGATGGCTAATGATTGTACACCATAGCACACTTCGACATGTGCTATGAAGAGGACATAGAGGTTTCAAAGGGAACATGACACCTACGGCCTCAGTATGTTGCTCTCGAGGGCACTGAAGAACTATGCTAGGTGATTCATAGCGAACATGGCACCTGTTTTGGTTATTATGACAACACACATCAGCCGACCAAAGACGTAGAGAAAGTTGGTAACATTGGCCTTCCTCCTTGGCTTTGACACGTCAATGAAGAGAGCACCGCTGCTGGTCGTGCTCGAGCTCCATACGCCAAAAAAAAATCAATTGGAGCCAAAGTCCTTCATTTTTTATGAAGACTAGAAGAGGGTCTTGACTGTCTGAAAGCACAGGTGCTAGAAGAGGCACTAAGGAGATCATCAACATAGACTGGGATGGAAGCAAAGAGGGAAGGCGAAGGACTGGGAGACAAGGCAAGATCCATTACATCACGACGGTGATCCCTTACTATTGAGAGGCAATAGTTTCTAGATTTCATAAGTGAGTGGACTACTTTATCCCAGACAAGGTCTTGTGGAGTCACCAGACCTTGACTCTGCCATTTATAAATCCTAGTAGCTGGACCATGTACATACCCTCATCTAATGTGTCATTCAAGAAGGCGTTGTTTACGTCCATATGCTCGACCTCCCCATCATGGTGAGCCACCAGCCTGAGAACAGGACAAGAAGTGGTGTATCGATCAACAGGGGTGAAGGCCTCATTAAAATCAAGGCCATGGATCTTCTAAATCGGGAGTCAACCGCACTTTGTACTAATAGAACAAGCCATCAAGCTTCAGTTTGCGTCTGTACATCCAACATGAAGAGATGGTGGTGCGAATAGCAATTAGTTCCAACATGTTGAACACGTGATGCTCGCGAATTTAGGCACATCCTTCCTATATAAATGTAAATAAAAGGGAGGATTCATCGACCTCCCGAGCCTCATGGACAATGATGGACATAGGTGGTAGTGGAGGAAAGCGAGGTATGGTTAATCGACCCGAATTCATACCGCATAATCAGTGTATCAAAAATTGTATTCATGTATCAATGAATTTCTCAATAATCATAAACATGAACGAACGTGACTGGAGCCCACATAAACATTCCTTGTCAAACATGAAAAGACTAGGAGCATTTTGATGAAATAGAGTAATTTTGTTAAACGATCAATGTTCACATTTCTCTTCACTTCCCAATATATTTTCTTGTACACGATTCCAATGGGCAGGTGATTGGTCATGTATGAGGAAAGCCAGTAGTAGCAGAGCAAGAAGCGCTATAGCTTGTGCGATAGACATTGATGGCATTGTGGAACTCTCCAACAAAGAGAAATCCAGGAGTAGTGCCGGGATTTGGGACATTGAAGCCAAGATCATCAGGGGGCATGGTAGTGAGACCGAGGACACGAAGGCCAAGGTTTGTAGACACATTTTTTTTGGTGTGAGAGCAAATGTTGGATTTTCCATCCACCTGTGTAGTGTTGAAAAGGTGTAGCATTGAAACTGCCAGACAAGTGATGGGATCCAATTCAAGACTAAGTGATGCTGTTGGCGGGACAGGGTGGGTGAGACTGGATCTAGTATGTAAGAAAGGTGAAGGGAAGGGTTGGGGATGAAGAAGATGCCTGAGATGCAGACAATGATGTGGATGGAGCAAAGGACGCTGATGAAGAATCGAGGTAAGACAAATCCTATCGGGTAAATTGCGTGTTGATGAATGGATGAGATATGTACAGTCATCCCCCTTCTAACCAACAGAGAAAATCGAAGGACTGAGAAGAGGCAAGGCGGTCAAGATTACCCTCAAGAACAAACTTGAAGAGGGCATCACAGGACTCAATGACATAGCAAAGAGCTATGTTCCAGAAATCGTCCAACTTTGGACTAAGCAGACACATCGACAAATACACATGGACAACCACTTTTTTTAATTTTCCTATTGTGGTAAACCTGAGGGATCAACACTGATGCAACACAGCCCGAATCACAAGTAAGGTGGAGCTCAGCCTGACGACCCATGATACACTCAATTACAGTGACAAACTGAAGGAGACCGCGGTTGTGAACCCAGATCATGCATGACATGACTTCAAAGGGAAAGAAGGGGAAACAAACCTGACTTGAATAGAGCACACACCATGTACAAGGATGTGGTTTTTAAAATCAGATATACCATTTTGATGGGATGTGTGCGGAGCACATGGCTCCAAAGGTATCCACTGAGCCAATGAAGCATGGTCGAGGGCCAAAAAACTCACCATCCTGGTCAGACCAGAAGATACGGAGTTGACCCTGATAAGCACTTTTGGCCTGAGACAATCACTCTTCAAGGACATCGTATACACCGCTTGTGTGGCACACAGTAAATATTTAACAAAAGTTCAAGAAACCATCAGTAATGCACAGAACGTAGCAGCCAAGACCTCCAAAAAAAGTCATGTGACGGAGGTCCCATGATATTCGCGTGTACCAGCTCGAGCAGGTGAGACATGAGATTGTTAGAGGTGGAAAAAAAGGGACGACGCGTTTTCCCCTGAATACGGTCAAAACATTCAGAAGAGAATGAAGCCAAGAAGGTGCAATCATCAAGGCCATGTTCGAGTCGAGTGCGAAGCAGGCGGTCAATATCAGAAGTGCAGATATGGCACAAACGCCAGTGTAGTGTGCGTGACTAATCAGGAACCAGAGCAGAGGCAACAAAAGACAAGGGGACAGCAAGAGGAACAGAAAACAAATGATGATATCGAAAATATTGAAGCACAACCTGACCAGAGGATTGTAATGAGACAATAAGGACACCACATCTCAAAAGAAATTCCATGCCCTTATTCTCGAGAGTGGTAAAAGGCAGCAGGATCAGATCAGCCTACCTGATCAGGATCAAGATTATGCATGCTGACCTCAGGATCAGGCACATGTAAAACGTTCCGCAAGATCAGGACCTCGCCAAGTTTAACAATGGAGATGTCAACATCTGCGACCGCTAGCAGCTGACCGGATCTAGTGCAGACAAATCGGACTTCTTAAAGAGGACTAAGGGACTCCGCTGGTAAGTCAGGGAGGTCCCCTCACTTATCGACGGACTTTCTCAAAGCAACCACTCATGACGCAGCTTCCCACGTGTTGCTTGACTCAAGCGCCCAAGATCTCAACTATGCTTCGTTCTTATTTCCACACCTCTACATTTGTGCTCGACAATTGTGAGGGTGGCTGAGGATGGCGTGTGAGAGTGTTTAGTTTTGAGCATCTTGTTATGCACTTCTGTTGGTTCTATACGTGTATAGACATGCGTACAATCAGGTCATGGGGGAGTGTTGTACTGTGAGTGCTTCACCTCGGTGTGTACAGTTTACCGTGGCCACTCAACCGTATCCATCGCCGTGCACATCCTTGGTGTCATGAATTTACAAAGAAGCATCTCGATATTCTTGAAACTCGCCGAATTCTCGGTGAAATTTCTCACCGCTCGCCTTGATTACCCAAGATAAGAAGTATGTTGGCTTTTACAAAGACGCACCACACAGGACGCAACATTGTCCACACCTCTTGTCTTGAGTACCCAAGATATGAAATATGTCTCATTCTGGTTTTTTTCCGTTGTATATATATGATGGAGATATCTGACACATGTCATCGTATTATTCATGCTAATGAATTCTTCCTCAATGTGTAGCGTGGCAGTGCCACGCCGACCGGTCAATGGAGCCACGTGGCTCGAGCGGGATCACCTGGGACTGTGAGCGGGGAGGCGAGATGACTTGAGGGTCGGAGACCCTCAAACACCGCATTTTTGGCCTAGTCGGCCAAGGATTCCGTCGAATCCGCTACACAAGTGTTCCATGTCTCTATTTTTTTTTGTATACTTCGTAAATTCCATATGCTGGCATGGCAGTTCAGATCATGTGACCTATGGGTTGAAGTTATTCTTTTAAAGTATTAAGCAAGAAGTACAAGAGGTGAGCATGGGATGATCCCTACAATGCACATATCATGGATCAATGTTTATGGTACTTAGAAAACTTCAAGGCATTAGAGTTGGAACAAGTGAGCCTAAGAGCAAGGGTAAGAGTAAACCAGTGAGCGTGAATCTTGGTTGTGCATCACGATCCACTCACACCAAGATCATGCCGCCACCTGGGGGTCGAGCCCAACCACTCAGTAAATAACGACAGCGGCTACTAACCATAGGAAAAAATGAATCTGGCCGAGTGGCCCCCTAAGGATCAGCACCCATTGACAGAAATTAGACTCCCGAGAAACCCACAAGCAAGTTCGGAGACACTCCCTAGCATCCTAAAGTGTCAAGGGGATAGAGATCCCCACAAGCAAAACCAAATATCACAATCTTGTAACATCAATTTTACATAACCGTAGGCCTCATCTGGAGTGCGCGTTGCTACTGACTATGAAGACGAGCTTCATGGCTCTCATCTGGAGCAGAGCTCCACCACAGTTAGAACACTCATTATCTTGTACATTTGTGATATTGTACGCAAGTAGAGCAAGACAAGAGAACATTAAAGGTGTGATGGGCCACCAATTGACCAGAAATACGAACAGTCATCCATGATCCAAAATCAACTTCAGACACGACATTAGAGTAGTGAGCACAGGTCATTTGGGGTCATGGGAACATGTAAGACCAACAACATGAGCTGCATACTTAAAAATGTTTCTGCTCAGTGCCATTTATATGAAAATCAACTTGCTGTGACCGTGTATCCACCCACACAAATGGAACAAAGCCGGTGGTGATGCATTTACAAACAAAGTGGTACTTAAAGTCAATGTACTTAATGCGTGAATGGTGCATCCTATCGTTCCCAGCCATGGATTTTGTGCTCTGGTTATCGTGGTATAAGTTGATGCAGTAAATGGGGATGAGTAGCTACTGTAGCAAGTTACATAGCCAAAAATCTTCACACGTACCTGACCCAAGTACAACATACTCAGATTTGGTCAAGCTTTTTGCAACACAATCTTGATTTCCATTCTTTGTGGAGACCGCCATGCCCCCAATCAAGAAAATGAAGCTTGTATGACCACATGCGCCTGAATCATGAACCCAGCCACCATCCGTGGAGCCATTGCCAATGACTAATGGTTGTTCTCTGAAGAACAACCCTGTCTATGAGGTACACAGTGTGCATCAAACCATGTACTATGTAGCCTTAAGGTGGCGCTCTCTGGGGCACTGAGAGAACTGAGACAAAAAGTTGACAGCAAAGGATACCTCTGCTTGAGTGGTGGTGGCTAGATACATCAGTGAGCCAGTGACACAAAACTAGTCTATTACATCTAGAGCCTCCTCCAATTTGGAGGCAGCCAATTTATTAAGCAATGTATGCCATGCTAAAATCATTGGCTTGAAGGCTGAGGGGGCTGTAGAAAGCAAGGACCCAACAGCGTGCTATCCACCTACGTAGCCTTATGGACATGATGCGTCTGTTTTAAGTAATCAGACTCAACATCTATATCCAACAAGACTCAAGCTTGGCTGAGATCCTTCATCTTGTAAGTTGGCTGCAGAAGACTCTTCACCAACTGAACAGCAGTTGGACTGGGGGATGTAATGAGCAGATCATCAACGCACGTGAGAATGACAACAAGTGGGAAAGCGGGCACATTGAGGAATAAGGCAGGGTCAAGTGTGATTCTGCAAAAGCTGCCCATCTGGAGAGTGGATGTGATCCCCTGGTTCTAACAACATGGCGATTTATTGAGGCCACACAGAGCCTTATGTAGGCACAACACCTTGTTGGTACCATAAAAAATTCTAGAATCATGTAGATGTCTTTTTTAAGCCTGTCACAAAGGAAGACATGGCTCACATCCATTTGTTCCAGTTCCTAGTCGTGATGGGCCACCAGGCTAAGCCAACCTCGAGCGATGGTATTATGTCCCACAAGAGAAAAGGTCTGATCAAAGTCAACTTAAGGAAAAAGTGAGAATCCTTTAGCCAGAAGGCCAGCTTTTTGTTACTAGACTATGCTGTCTGGGTTCAACTTTCTGCAATAGACCCACTTGGTTGAGACAGCCTGTCTGCCGGGTAGAGGGTCCACCAGTTCATGAATGTCATGTTCGGTTAAGCATTGAGTTCCTCCTAGATGGTCGTTCTCCATAGAGTGGAGTCAGCAGCCTTGCGAGCCTCCTGAACAGTCATGGGCTGTGGAGGAAATGGGAAAGGGCCAACAGCAGCAAAGCAGCTAGCAACAAACCCCAAGGCAGACAAGCCCAAGGCATGGTAAATGCATTCTCAACAAGAGTGTACCCATGAGCAGCATTGGGATGAACAAACGATACAGATGTGGAAGAGTCAACAGACGACCAAGAGCACAAAGACCGGGCTTACCAGATAATATGACACGATCTGGAGTACTGGGGCCATGAGAGGAGGACTCGTAAGAGGGGACGGAAGACGTACGACCTTGGGAAGGAAGAGCATACAGTAAATCACCTCATACATAAGGGGACACAGGGGGATAGAGGAGGCTGTTGGTAAGACTGGAGAGGGTAGAAGTGGAGAAAAAAATGGATACAAGCACCACTGGAAATGGAGAGGACACAGATAGCAATGGAGGGGAAGGAGCTACAGTGCAAAAGAGGAGGAGGAGGCCTCAGGCAATGGTGGAGAGAGACGAGACAGTGGGAGACTCTATGACAATGGAGTCAGGGTCTGTAAGAGAGTGGCTTGAATGAAGTCAATCTGACTGGAACCAAGCCAACGGTGCAGGAGAGATAGGAGCAACAATGACAGATGACAGAGGCCCTCCTCCAAGCCAAGAGATTGGGACAAGAGAGGAAGGAGAGGAGAGATGAGACAACTCACGCTAGAACACATCTTGAAAGAACAGGGTACCACAAGATTCAATGACGTGACGACGAGTGGGATCCAGGAAGCGCCATATTTTGGAAGAGACACCCAGGAACACATAAAGACAACCACGAGGTGAAAGCTTACCACGATGGTCATTGAGAAGCCACACAACGGCAAAAAAACCCTAGACACGGGCAAGAGACAAGTTAGCACGACCAGTTCAATGTTCAAAGGGGGTGACATGACGAGGGAGCGGGCCGTGAGGAACATGTTCCATACTCAAGTCATGTAGGACATGGCTTCGAAGAAAAATAGAGAGGACTTACTAGAGGCCGAGAGGGGAGAGCGCACCAAGTCAACAAGAGTGCAGTTCTAACATTAAGAGACACCATTTTGATGGGGTGTGTGTGGGACGAAGGACTTCTACGTATACCCAAAGACTCCAGAAAGTGAGAGGTGGGGCTAAAGATCTCACCACCCCTGTAAAAAAAAAACCCACGAAGCTAATGTTGATAGGCGCATTCGGCTTATGGAAGCCTGGACTCGAGAACATCATTACCGTCACTCTATTGACAAAGAGAGAATACCAAATGATAGCGAGAGACATCATTGTTCAATCATAATAAGTAACCACACAAGCCACCAAGGAAGTCAGTAGGAAGCGGTCCCATCACATCAACATGAACGAGAATAAGAGGGTGTGACGTTAGAAAATTGACAGTGCTAAAGGGGAGTATTTTTCCTTGGATATAGTCAAGGGAATTGGTGGAGCAGGGAGTAGGAAATATGGCAGATTCAAGGACAGTTGCATGTAGTCTATGCAACATGCGTAAAATAGTGACAGAGTGAATGTGGCATAGGCGGCAATGCAAGAGCTGCACATGGTGGAAGGGTTATGAGCAGCGCCACGTGGGGGTCCAAGACACCCCGAGCATGTTTCCGGGAAAAAGAATAAAACCCTAAAGCCTGAATGTCATTTGGACTAGGATTTAAATGTAGTTTGTATAAAAAAGGGGGTCTACATGCGTTAAAAATGCGTAAAAAAACTAGAGTTTTCAATCGATTGCAATCAACCGCTTACCCTTCTTTCCATGTGCAAATCCTAAATCATTATAGGGGGTTTTTACATCAAAAAGAAAAAGAAAAAGGGGTCATCGCTCGATCGCAATCTTGCGAGGGAGCGAGAGTTGAGATCAAGCAACATTGTCACATGATCCTCCTAGCCACGCTCGATCAGTGATGCATGTTGCTGATCATGAATGGCAAGGGAGCTGGAATTCTTTTTTTCTTCTGGAGTGCCGGATATGGAAGACTTATATTTCTGCTCGTGGATATACTATGGTCAATCCTTCACTCTCGTGGATATCCTAGCTAATTTGCCATTGAACTATTGCTTCCAAATCGGCTACAGATGCATTTACGCCCTCCGACAACCCTTGCTGGGTTCATGTTTCGTTGGAGGCCCTCGCCTGTGTGGGACATATTCACCCATCGGGATAGTTTGTCCTAGCATCAGATTGCAGTTCAACTGCAGCTATACAACTTCAGTCGTTTCTTTTGTCGACCGTTCGGTGGTTCCTCCTCTTTCCCGCCCATCCTCCACCTTGCCGGGCGTTTTCGACTTCTTTTGTAGCACTGAGGCCCATGAGGCGGCAACAACACGGTCTTGCCGCTGCTACTTCTGCACCTATCGCTACTGCAATAGCGGTAGCAGGATCTGCTGCTGCTCCACCTGCTGCTTCAGCTACTGCAACTGCGGCTGCAGCCGATGGCGTCAAAGGTGCTGTTGCTACCACGCTGGCATGCAGAGGTCGTGCCTCCTTCCCCGCAACACCCTCCTCCACTGCAAATGCACAAAGTTGCAGCCTCGAGAGCCCCACAAATGGAGAAAACTGTCTTGGCAGGGGCGCCATAAGCTTCTATGCACTGGCCTCTCTTGTGGAGAGGAGACAATTGGAAGAGATAACAGCCGTAGTGGAGGAGGCTCTTCTTGAGGAAGAGGAAGAAGACGAGGAAGTGAGGGGACTAGGAGGGGATGAGAAAGAGGAAGAGGAGGAGGAGGAAGAGGAGGAGGAGGAGGATGCCTCCCGATGCCGCCCCGGTCATGCTAAGGGGCAAAAGCACAACAGCAACTTGGGAGCTGATTGACAGGTCGGAGGGCACAAAATTCAGCGGCTCCAAGTGGATCTTCAAAACGAACCTCACCAAGGAGAAGGAGGTGGAACGATACAAGGCGCGGCTGGTGGCGAAGGGGTATGCCTAACGGAAGGGTGAAAACTACTATGAGACCTTCACACTGGTGGCAAAGTTTGCCTCCATCTGTACCATCATGTATGTGGTGGCGGCGTGCGAATATGAAGTGCACCAAACGGACGTGAAAACCGCATTCCTAAATGGTGACCTTGATAAGGAGGTCCTCATGGAGCTGCCGGAGGGGGTGGACGTGCCACTAAGGAAGGTGTGTCGGCTTCACAAGGCTTTTTACAGGCTGAAACAAGCACCACTCATGTGGTATTTGAAAATGAACGGCTTCATGGCTGAGCTTAGCTTGAAGCACTATGAAGCGGATCACAATGTGCATATGTGAAAGCAGCCGAGATTACACCAGGTCATTGTTTTTTACATGGATGACCTCATCCTCGTGTCATCAGACATAGGAGGAGTTGGTGAACCTGAAGCGGCAGCTGGGTGGTTGGTTCAAAATGACCGACATGTACGAGCTCGAGTACTACATTTGTGTCGCCATCAAGAGGGGACAATGAGGGGACGTGCGCTGCAAGAACTATAGGTGCAGGAGGTGGTGCTGCATCAAGTGCAGGTGCAACTGGGGAAAGTACTAAAAGACATACTTATCGGGATAAAACATTATACCAAGGTGCAGTATGAGAACATTGTGGCGCTGGTGCTGCTGCTACTACAGCTACTGATGCAGCAACACCAGCAGTATCAGCAGCAACCACTGGAGCAGAGGCAGTTGTAGCAGAAGCAGGCTCGCTTGTGGCAATAGGAGGAGCAACAAGATCATCACAGTGTGTGGGTAGAGTCTCATTGACCTCTCCCACTGCTGAGGTGGCGGATGACGTCGGGTGTCGACCAGATGTTGGTGGCAGGGGCGGTGTGATAACCCTGTGTATATATTTTTTTCTGCCCTGTGTGTGGCCGTGGGTGTGCAGTGCATGCGGATCCGACGGTCGGTGGTGATCCACGCTAGACGCCAAGATAGTCTCCGACGCACGGCCTCCCTTTCCTTGGCCGCACCGTCATTTGTCTCCCGCCGGTCGTCGGCCCATGCCTGCTCCAAGGCCTACTTTGGTCCTTGCACCTGTAGTAGATCATAGTGTGACTTTACTTACCAGACCTAGTTGAGACCGTTATGTTGTTGTTTTCTAGGACTAGACTAGGCTTGTTTATTTCCGGCATAGATTGGCCACTTGAGGGTAGGCGCGGCTAGTGCCGCACCTTTTCCGGGTCGAGGGGCGAGTTCACCCTCGACCTCGCAGTGCGCCGGCGAGCTTCGCTCGCCGGCCGATAGGTGAGACTCGACTAGCTAGCCCCACCTGTAAGAGTAGTGTCACTTGTTACTCAGACACTTGTACTTCGTTTCCACTTGCACAAAACTAGATCTAGAGATTTCATGGCCGTTTCACTACCGTTTGACGCGCTGTTTGTTGCGTTGGAACCGTAGAACAATCCTCATGGTATCAGAGCTGTGTCAAGGGCCTAAAGCGCAAGAGAGCTGACCGTAGGAGCCGAAAAGGGTGGCGGCCGCCATAGGCACGCGACTTCGGCGAGGGCCAGCGAGGCGTAGGAGAGCGCACAGGCCGCAAGAGAGCGTCGAGCGTGTCAAGGGACAGCGCGCGAGGCCAGGGAAGCCTTCTCTCACGTCAAGAAGGCTTCGGAGAGGGCGGGAGTGACAATTCCCGCGTCCACGCCCTCTTTCTGTCGCTCCGGAGTGTCCACCCGCGATTTTTGGGTTGGACAACGTGGCTGGGGTGGCTGGGGTGGCTGTGCAGGGTCTAACGACTACCCCGGCGGTTTCCTATAGAGCTCTAGGCTCTCGAAAGAAATCTGGGCCCAAAGTGGGCCCGGTGAATTGCTGCCAAAATTTGGCCGGCCCTCTTGTTCTCATCTGAAGGAGAAGGGTGTGTGTTACCACCTTCCCCGAGGCTAGAGAAGCGCTAGGCATCAGTCCTTGGTCATCATGAGCGAAGTAGAGGGCGGCGGCAACGTCGACCCGGCGGCCGTGACCCTCACCGCCGCCGCCATGGCGCAGCCAGGCCTCGGGCAGTGAGAACTCTCTCCCTATGCTGGGCAGCGGTGAGTTCCTAGCCTGGAAGGACCTCTTCTTGTCTTGGGCAGCGGAGCATGGGTTGGAGGAGTATTACCTCAACCCTCCGCCGGACGCCACAAGTGATCTCGTGTTGCTCCGTGCCTTCAACACACTACTCCGTGCTCTCCCTGACACTCAGCTGCACGCCTTGCGCCATTTCCGCTTCGGAGGGAAGGGTGAAGACCCATCCAACCCCCGCAGTGGCGCACCTCGACCACACGACGCTTGGAGGCACCTCTCCACCCGATATGAGGAGCAGGGCATGACCCTCGTGGTGACTCTGCGAGACCGCCTGCGTAACCTGTACCCTAAGCCTGGAGCACCAATCGCTGAGTACTGGGACGACGCGATGGACATACGCCAACGCGTGCTCGGCCTTGGTGCTCCGTGCTCCATCCTCGAGTGGCTGGACATAGTGCTGCTCCATCTTGGCGAACGGTATAAGGAGTTTCAGCGTGACATCTTTCGCCGCCATCCAGTGGCAGAGATCGAGTGCATCGACCTCTCGACCATCTTCGAGGAATTACGGAACTACAAAAACATTCTGAAGGGTGAAGCGCGTGACATGTCGTCAACTACACCGGCCGCATATTCGCACCAGAGCACCTCCGCAGCAGCTGCAGCCGCCGCCCATAACACCTTTGCGCAGACTGGAGGTTATGGAGGTGGCGGTCAAGCTTCCCACAGCAGCGGAGGCCGGGGGGGCGGCCGCGGTGGCGGTCGTGGTGGCGGCCGCGGTGGTGGTCGTGAGACACAGCGGTGCAGCTACTGCAACCAGACGGGGCACTTCTGGCGGAGGTACCCCACACTCCAACGCCAAATGATGGCAAGGCAGCAGACGCAGCAGCAGCAATGGCAGCAGCAGCCTGAGCAGCAACAGTTTCGTCCGGTCTACTTACCACCCAGTCAGCCTGGACGACCTAACGTGCCCGGACAGAATGCGCTCCCGGCTATGGCAGCAGCCACCATGGGTTTTCCTCCTCAGCAGCAGTATGTGCAGCAGCAGCCGACCCCAGGGCCATTCGCATACCCTGGGCCCTACTATGTCCCGCCATTTTCCGCGGCACCAGTCCCAGTGCCAGAGTGGGCACAGCGCGTGTACGACACGATGGAGGTCGCGAACGCTAATGACTCTCAGGGGGCGCTTCCAGATCTGCACCCACCAGAGCCCTCCGCAACGACTCAGCACCCAGGTCCGCGACTTGGGCACACATATGTGACCACATCGCACACACTTTCCATGCACGAATGGTTGCTTGACACAGCATCCTCACATCACATGTCTCCGCATCGCCGCTTGTTTTCATCGCTGTACGCTATGCATGATGTGCATGGTGTTCGGACTGGGTCTGGGGAGGTGCTAAGGGTTGAGGGCATCGGGACGGTGGCGCTCCAAGCGCCTGGTGGGGTCATGTGGCTGACTGGTGTCCTGTACGTCCCTCGGCTTAAGGTGAACCTGCTGTCGGGAGGGCAATTAGACAGGCAAGCGGGCATGTCCACAGTTACGCGTGATCAGAAGTGCATGATCTATGGTGCAAATGGGGAACTGCTGGCTAACAGGCTACTGCATGATGATATGTTGTAACGACTGACACTGTTTCCTGCCCTTCCATCAGACCGAGCACAGGCACATGTCATGACCAGTACGGACCCGCAGCACACTGATCTCTTGCACCAGCGACTAGCACATATCAATACTGAACTGATCACCGAACTGCAGAAACATCAACCTGCTCATGGCCTAAGTCTCCAAGACTGTCCACACGGTTTGAAGGCAACGGCCTGCCTAGACTGTCAAGAAGGCAAAGCACACCGACAGAGTTTCCCTGTCTCACAACGAACAAGCACGGAACCACTGGAACTCGTGCATGCGGATCTCACAGGACCCATGCCAATCCCCTCGGTGCAGTATGCGCCACAGTACCTACTGACACTGACAGACGACTACAGTCGTTTTTGTTGGGCCTTCTTGCTGAAAACCAAAGCAAACGCATAACACGCAATTGTGGAATGGATTCCCTTGGCTGAGAGGCAAACTGGTTGCCCTCTACGCATCTTGCGCACAGATCGGGGTGGTGAATTTCTCGGCCCTCTGGAAACTGAGCTCAAGTCCAAGGGGATTGTGCATCAAACCACAGCACCATACACTCCTAAAAAAAATGGAGTGACTGAAAGATGGTATAGAACATTGGGGGACGCACTTCGCACTCTACTGGCTGAGTCGGGTTTGTCCTTTGGGTTCTGGGAAGAGGCTGTTAAGTACATCACCTGGGTCTGGAACCGGGTGCCCCAAGGACCCTTGCCAAAGTCAGTCACCCCATGGGAAAGGTGGTTCAAGCAACGGGCAGGTCTACGTCCTGCCCGGGTGTGGGGCACGATGGCATGTGTGTGGTTCGCAGAACCACAACGGAGTCATAAACTGAGTCCACGCGGCCGATGGTGTGTCTTTGTTGGAGTCTCACATGCTTCAAAAGCATGGAGGTTTTGGGATCCCATTCATCATTCATTTGTTGAGAGTCGGGATGCCTCATTCTTGGAGCACATGCCATACAGGGTCTCCAAGACTCTGAAGCAGGCACCAACACTCCTAATCCCTGACCGATACCCAGAGTATGTCAGTGTTCCAGTCTTTGTCCCTGTTGCCACAGTGCAGTCCAACCAACCGCAGTCTACAGAACTGCCGGGTGATGCTCATGAAGCGTCATCTAGCTCCAACGACACTCACACAACTCCAGATGCACCGGCATCGCACAATGTGCCAGGCACAGATACTGCCTCACAGCCCGACCCAGTACGTCGATCGCAGCGTAATGTAGCAAGAGTCAACTACAGACAGTTCTATCACACCGTTGGTCCAACTAGTCTTGACACTCCTCTCACGGAACCAGTGACGGTTGAAGAGGCAAGGAGTCGCCCTGACTCTATGGAGTGGGAGAAAGCTATGGCTGACGAGTTGAACGCCCTGCTTGAGCATGGTGTTTACGAACTCGTCCCACTCCCACCTGGACAGAAGGTAATTGATTTGAAGTGGGTGTACAAGGTCAAGAAGAACCTGTATGGTCTTCTGTATCCCTTGGCCATAAGGCACGCCTTGTGGCCAAGGGATTTCACCAAGTTCCTGGTCAAGACTTTACAGACACGTATTTCCCAGTAGGCAAGTACACCTCGAGTCGTGTCCTGCTTGGGGTTGCCGCTCACGAGGACTGGGAGATTCATCAAATGGACGTGAAGAATGCCTTTTTGAATGGCCCCTTGGAAGAGGAGCTGTATGTCAAACAACCACCGGGCTTCGATGATGGCACTGACCGGGTGTGGCTTCTGCTGAAAGCTCTGTATGTCTTGAAGCAAGCACCTCGATGTTGGAACAAGGAGATACGTCGCACGCTAGAGAGCGGGGGCTTCATGCAAAGCATCTTTGATCCCTCCTTGTTCATTTGTTGGGTGAACGTCGTCCCGGTAGCTCTCATCGTGTACGTTGATGACCTTCTGATCGTCTCGCCCTCTCTCTCTCTTGTTCAAAACATGAAGGCACTGCTCACTGCGCACTACCGCATGACAGACTTAGGAGAGGCACACAGCTTCTTGGGCATGACAATCACTCGTGACAGGACCGCACGCACACTCACACTCCATCAGGGTCGGTTCATTCCTCAACTGATGGCAAGATTTGGTGCCTTGGTCCATCACCTTCCTCGACAACACTCTCCCATGAGCCCTGATGTCTATGCTCACCTCCTTGATGCACACACCACAGACTACGGCCCCGACACTGATCCTACACTGTACAGACAGATCATTGGCAGTCTGACCTACCTTTCCTCTACCACACGACCTGACATCTCCTGTGCAGTGAACACACTCGCCCAGTTCAGTCAGCAACCCCGCACAACGCATCACAAGGCATTGCTCAACCTGTTGCGCTATGTGTTTGACACTACGCCGCTGGGTCTCGTCTTCACCCCAGGCAGGGGCGCCTTGCTTGATGGGTACTGTGAAAGTGACTATGCACGAGACAGACATGCACGCAGCCGGGGTGGTATGTGTTTCGCATCCGGGGCACAACCGTCTCTTGGCGCAGTGCCAAGCAGTCATGTGTTGCAGGCAGTGTGGCTGAGGCCGAGTACATGGCATTGGGAGAGGCAGCGTGTGAAGCCACAGGGTTGCGCACATTGCTGGGGGAATTGGGCTTGACTGTGGGACCTGTCCCAGTGCACAGTGACAACTCTGCTGCACGTCGCATCACAGCCAATGACAGTGTCTTGCATCCACGCACAAAGCACATAAGCGTCGAGCATCGTTTCGTACGTGAAGCAGTGGAAGCCGGTGAGGTGCAAGTGTGTGGGGTGAGCGGAGATGAGCAACTCGCGGACTTCCTTACGAAAGCCCTTCCCTCCTCAACCCTTCTTGTGCAACTCCATCAACTTGGCTGCATGCATGCAACACCCTCGGCCAAGGGGGCGTGATAACCCTGTGTATATATTTTTTTGTGCCCTGTGTGTGGCCGTGGGTGTGTAGTGCATGCGGATCCGACGGTCGGTGGTGATCCACGCTAGACGCTAAGACATTCTCCGACGCACGGCCTCCCTTTCCTTGGCCGCACCGTCATTTGTCTCCCGCCGGCCGTCGGCCCATGCCTGCTCCAAGTCCTACTTTGGTCCTTGCACCTGTAGCAGATCATAGTGTGACTTTACTTACCAGACCTAGTTGAGACTGTTATGTTGTTGTTTTCTAGGACTAGACTAGGCTTGTTTATTTCCGGCCTAGATTGACCACTCGAGGGTAGGCGCGGCTAGTGCCGCGCCTTTTCCGGGTCGAGGGGCGAGCTCGCCGGCCGACGGGTGAGGCTCGACTAGCTAGCCCCACCCGTAAGAGTAGTGTCACTTCTACTTCGTTTCCACTTGCACAAAACGAGATCTAGAGATTTCATGTGACCGGCCCTTTCACGCCGCAAACCCGCCCTTCCCACCCCCTCCCCGCCACGCAGCAGCCGCCCAGCGGGCGTGACCGCAGGACAAAACGGCCTGAGCCGTTCGCCCCACCGCCACCGGCCCTTTC
>SZWC01007327.1:45825-64653 GCA_023375785.1 Penium margaritaceum | reverse complement strand
CTTGTCATAGCCTTTTTCTCTCGGCGTTGCTGCAGCTGATGGGTCCGGAGCAGCCTCTCCCCCCCCCAGCTTCGCCTCTCCTACCGGCTTCCCCCCCCCTCTCTTTTTCACTTTCTTTACACCACGTACCCACGTTGCTATTTTACCCCATTTTACCCTCAATACTAACAACAGTGGGAAGACCCAGAACGGGTCCCCCAGCATACCCAATTACTCCGGTGTACCCAATGGGTGGAAGACTCCCGCCCATCGATTGTTTGCGAAAAATCGGCCAATGGAGTAGGTTTTACCTGAATTAACAGGATAACCCTGGGTCAGCTAGAGAGTGTCGGATTACCCCTGGGGCGCGGGTGCGGGTCTTCGGATCCAATCTTTACCCTCATGTTCTCGTAATGCCTTCACCCCTCGGCTGGTGGATTTTATCCCTCTCGTGTTTCCCTGCCTACCCAGGTTGGAGTAAAGAGGGGTGGATTTTACTTCCTACTCTTGTGGTAACCAAAAAAAAAAAAAAAAAAAAGATCTAGAGATTTCATGGCCGTTTCACCATCGTTTGACGCGCCGTTTGTTGCGTTGTAACCGTAGAACAATCCTCACGGTGGCGACCATAGTGGCGGAGGCGGTGGCGGTGGCAGAGGCGGTGGCGGTGGCAGTGGTGGAGGCTGTGGCAGAGGAGGCACCAGCCGTGATCATAGTTAGCACCGCGGACGGGGAAACACACCAGCAGGAGTAACAACAGGGAAAGGACCAGCAGGAGCAGTTGCTGCTGCCGCTACCGCCGCCGCTACTCCTTCATTGGCCGTTGCTGCGACAGTAGAGGCGGAGCTGGCTCATTCACAGCAAATAAGGGAGGTTGAGATGGAGGAGTTTTACGACGAGGAGGGAGGTGAAGAGTGGAAGGAAGTACAGGAAGAGGTTATGCATGAGGAGGAAGGGGAAGGGGAACCTTTATTTCTTCGGAGAGAGGTTGGTAGTATTGAGGGAGATCATACTGTTCTCTTTTAAGGTCTGGTAGAAGAGCGGCAGGCCAGTGAAGAAGGGGATTACTTTGTTGACACAGCAGTAGCAACAGCACCGGCAGCAGGAGCAATACCCAATTTTTCAACTACAATAGCAGCAGAAGCAGCAAAAGCTGGATCAACTACTTCCGAATCTGTAGTTGCAGTGACAGGGACAAGAGAGGACGTTGGTTCTCTCGGAATCATTTGAGGAGAAGAATGGTACGCAGCATGGAAAGGAGACTCGGGCGTGGGAGAAGGGGAAAGAGAGGGGTTTGTGAGACGAGCGGGTGCGGGGGATGCGGTACAGGATATTGCCATGGGGGTGGAGCTCAGTGCCACGGAGCGGCAGTAGTTCAGTCCCATACTAGAGGTTGACATGGAGGAGCTGGAGGTGGAAGACCGTGAAGAGGAAGAGGAGGAGGAGGCAACAGGGTTGTATTTGCAGAGGTGAGCAAGGGAGATGTGATAGAAGGGGAGGGCTGGATCACCCTTTTCCTTTTGTCGGCAATGCATCCCCCTCCTCCCCCCTCTCCAATCCCCCCAACTCCCCTCCATGGCCGCTCCCTTTCGCATGCAGACCTGTTGAGCTATGGTGCTCCACTGGTGAGGGTGTGAGAGGCTCAGAGAGCTTGCGTGCGTCTGATGAGCTTTTGGGTTGGTTCTTTGGTGAATTTTTGTCGACATGCCATGCAGATACGCAGACAGATGGACAGGAGATCAAAATGACAGGCGGACATGCGGACAGGCGGACAGGCAGACAGGTGGACAGGCGGACAAGCAGACAGGTGGACAGGCGGACAAGCAGACAGGCAGATAGTCAGAAAGGCAGACAGATACACAGGCAGACCTGCAGACAGATAGACAGATAGACAAGCTAGCATGTGGGTGGGTGGGTGGGTGGGCGAAGGAAGTGCAAAGGGCCGGCAGGCGGGCAAACAGGCAAAGGGCCGACGGGCAAAGGGCGAGCAGTCGGGCACAGGGTGGGTGGACGGGTGAGCAAGCTGGCAAAGGCCGGCCGGGCGGGTGGGAAAAGGACGGGCGGGGGGGCGGGCGGACGGGCAAAGGGCGGGCCGGCGAGCAGACAAAAGGTGGGCATGTGGGCAGGCAGGGGTTAAGTGGCATAGAATCGTAGCCAGATAGACAGAGGTAAGACAGACGAATGGATGGACAGATGTATGGGCAGGACGGCTGGGGGGCAGGGGGCGGGCGGGCGGGCGGGCGGGCGGGCGGGCAGGCGGGCGGGCAGGCCGGCGGGCGGGTGGGTGGGCGGGCGGGCGAGCGGGCAAGCGGGCGGGCGGGCGGGCGGGCAGGCGGGCAGGCGGGCGTGGGGGCGGGCGGACAGACTGGTGGGTGGGTGTGTGCGTGGGCTTGCGGGTTGGGGGACGGACGGACGGACAGACATCTGTATAGATAGGCAGACAGACAGACAGGCAAACAGACAAACAGACAGACAGACACACAAGCGGATAGGCAGACAAGCTGATTACTTGACAGGTGGACAGGCAAACAGGCGGCGGGACGGAGGGGCTGACAAGCGGACGGGCAAACGGGCGGACAGGCGGGCAGACGGGCAAGCGAGCATGCGGTGAGTGAGGCAGGTGGGCAGACGGGCAGGCAGGCATGGGGGCATAGGTGGCCAGCTCGGCCGGCGGGTAGGCAGGCAGGCGGGAGCATGCAGGCGGATAGACGGGTAGACGCGCAGACGGGCACACGGGCAGATGGCCAAAGGGGCAGAAGAGTTGAGGGGCAGATGGGCAGATGGACAGAGGGGTAGACGGGAAGACAAGTAGAGGGGTTGAAGGGCAGAGGGGTGCAGGGACACTGAGGGACATTGGGCCCTAGGGACAGACAGGCAGACGGGTAGACGGGAAGATAAAAAGACCGGCAGACGAGCAGGCAGGCAGAGGGACAGTCAGGCAGGCAGGTAGCAGCAGGTGACTCTGTAGATGGAATGGTAGGGACTTGGCAACAGCGTCTGGTGCTGTGCAGTGCAGCGCACGTCACAGCCCAGCCTAGAACGTGTGGTGTGGTGCCCTCCCTCTGATGGGCCGCAGTTGGTGGTACCACGAGCCAGCTGCATCATGCGCGTCGCATTGTGCATGTTGCCCTGACTGTGCCTTCTGTCTGCCACACAACGGTTCAGTGGAGGGGGGGGGAGGGGGGTTGGGTGGGAAGGGGGAGGAGCCAAATGGAGCGAGTGGGATGAGGGAAATAGAGGGGAAGGTATTCAATTGTCCTGTCGCAGGACTCACGCACATGTGGCAAAGTGTGATGCACCTGTTTTTACCGATGCTTCTTCTGACCAAGACGGTGCATAGGGGGAGGGGCAATGGTGTGGGGGGGGGGTGGGAGTACATTCACGATTGTGTCTATACGGTGGTTCAAATTCAGACCTGTGCATCTGTGTGTAGGGAGGCAAGGGGAGGGGATGTGTGACTTGCCTTTGCCACGGACTTGGATGTCGGTTTGGATGTTGGTATTACTGTTGGTTGGTGTTGGTGTTGGTGTCAATTGTGGAGTCAGTATGGGTGTCGGTGTTGATGTTGGTGTTGTTGTCGGTGTTGATGTCGGTGTTGGTGTCGATATCAGTGTTGGTGTCGGTATCGATGTTGGTGTCGGTGTCGGTGTCGGTGTTGGTTTTGGTGTTGGTGTCGGTGTCGATTTCGGTGTCGGTGTCGGTGTCGGTTTCGGTGTCGGTGTTGGTGGTGTCGGTGTTGGTGTTGGTGTTGGTGTTGGTGTTGGTGTCAGTGTCAGTGTTGGTGTCAGTGTCAGAGTTGGTGTCGTGTTCGTGTCATTGTTGGTGTGTCAATCTAGTGTCGGTGTTGGTTTTGGTGTCTGTGTCAATCTCGGAGTAAGTACGGGTGTCAATGTCGGTGTCGCTGTAAGTGCTGGTATGGGTACCATATCGGCATCGGTGCTAGTATCTGAAAATGTAAATCCTGGTGGGTTGATGCCTTGTGCGTACTATCCTTTTTCCAAAATCCTGCTATTTGTCTTTCAGAAATACTCTTTCCAAAACCTTTTCTCTCTCTAAAACTCAGGGGTTATTTTCCCAGAACCCTAGGGTTTTCCTTATGCACATGTTTTTTTTTTTCCTTTCCTGGGATCAGGTGAGTTTTCAATCTGTGTGATATCACCGTGTAGAAGCTAATGGTGTGCAGTGCAGTGCCTCACAGTATGGCACTATGCTACGCAGTGTGGTACTATGCTGCATTGTATGGCAGGCTTCTGTGTTGCGTTAAACTCTGCTGCATTTCATCCAACTATGTTGCGTTGTACTATGTTGCGTTGCACTACTGTGCAGATGACACAAACGATGTGCATGGGTTGCACCGCATGCTTGAACCGGGCTCGATAGTGAAGATCCGCATGTTCTATTTGGAAGGTGTATTTGGCGTTGCGTGCGTGGGTGAGAGTGTGTGTGTCCATTGTGTGCGTTTGCGTGCCTTCGTGGAGGGAGGTTTGGGAGGGACAGAGGGAGAGATTAGGGTTGGGGAGAGGGGTGGGAGCGGGATTGGCGCACGCATGCCTGTGCATGACTGTGATGTCCATATGTCTGGCACTGCACGCATTGCACGTGTTCACGTACAAGTGTTGCACACATGTGAGCGTTGTGCACGTGCTGTTAGACCCTTGCTTGCGTTGTGGCATTGCCATTCCCCTTCAACTCCTGTGCTCCTGGTAGGAAGTGATTCTGTTCTCGACTCTCAACAGATTTTCCCTCACTTCACACGCCAACTTCTGTTCCGGTTCAGCCACAGCTTCTATTCTGACAACCTACAATTTTCCTCGAGCACGCTCTGTCACCGCAGCCTAGGTACAAAGGCACACATGCCCTTTTGGGCAAGAGCGCGCGCGGGGATAACACTTGCGCATGAGTGAGGTTTCTCGAACCTGTTGAACATGGTTCTACAGTCAGGCTGTTGTTTGCGGCACCCGGAGACCGGCTGCACGCGCTGCTCCATTTCTCCACTCCTTGCCAAGGGGCGGGCCGCAGACATACGGACGTGCACGCAGGACCAAATTGCAACCATCTGCATGATTGGGGTTTAGGACTCGCCTGCTTGCCCATTGTGCCTACAAGAAATGGAATACGCGTGCACTGTCATGTACTCTTCCGTTGGTTCGTAGCATGAGTCTCAGCGTTAGTCTCTTGCGTGCCTGAACAAGCGCATGCACAGGCATAGGCACGGGCATGGGTGTGGGCATGGGTACAGGAACGAGCATGGGCACGGACATGGGCACAGGCATGGGCACTGGCATGGGTACTGGCACAGGCACGGGTACGGGCATAGGCACTGACACGGGCACGGGCACAGGCACGAGCACGGGCACGTGCACGGGTACAGGCACGGGCTGTTAGCTCTAGTGGGTGTGGAGGCACCCTCAAGGATGCCTAGCTCTTGCTGATATACGCTACCAATGTTTGGGGTAGCCAATGGACACTAATGGCGAAGAGTGTGGAGCACAAGGATCACCAATGTGAGTGGGCAGAAAACGCCGCATTCAGTTGAATTGAATCGAAACACGTTTTTGTTACTTAGAATAGTGAAATTACATCAGATCCTTATAGCCTGTGATCTAAGATTTCCAACGCATCCAAGCATGCCTACATCGGGGCAGTAGAGCCCCTGCTACGGCCGTCGAAGTAACCCTTGGTGGAGCTGTCCACCTTGCCTTGCATGCTAGGCAACGGGAGGTGCTTCGACGATGACCCGTCAAAGCACCTTTCCTCGCCCAGAAATCAAAAAGAAGTTCATCCTGGACAAGGAGAGTCTTTTGGTTGCTTACTATATGGCTGTGGTGCATTCGGGGGTCGTTGCAGACGAACTCATATTACTGGTGGTGGTTTATCTCGCCACCCATGGCGGGTACCAGATTCCACCCACCTAACACCCGAATTTTGGGCTAGGCTAACTTTCTGAATACTCACTCAAATTGAGCGATTCAAAGCTCGATCTTGCATGGAAAAATCTAAGGAATCCAAACCTGGAGTTAGATCAGGTGTTCTACCACTTTTCAGTGGTCGAACCAGGGAGTACGATCAACGGCACTTATGGCAAGGGGCACACCATGTCAACAATCACCCCCTTGCACCGCAGCCTTGATGCCCTGTCCTTGGAACTTGCAGCATTTTAAACCTCACAGTGCAGACCGAGCTCCATGCAGCTTGAGTTGTGCCTGTCCTTGGGCTGTGCCTTGGTCATGGCATCGGCGAGCATGCGCTTAGTGCCACAATGCACGATAGCCACATCTCCCTTCGCCACCAAGTCTCGCGCATAGTGATGCCGGATCTCGATGTGCTTGGTCCCCCTGTGCAGCACCGGGTTCTGGGTTAGGCTGATGGCACTCATGTTGTCAACGTTGAGTACCGTCGGCTTCCTTTACGGTATGCCAATCTCCTTTAGCAGCTGTCGCAGCCACACTGCCTCCTTTGCAGCTTCCGCGAGCGCGATGTACTCCGCTTTGGTGTTAGACAACGCCACGCAGTCCTGCTTCCTACTTGTCCATGAAACTGCTGCACCACCAAGCACAAACACGTACCCCGACGTTGATTTTCTGTCATCCACATCACAAGCCCAGTCGGCATCGGAGTAGCCGACCAACTCGAGAGAGTCGTCACATGCTCCCCCTCCAAACACAAGCCACGACTGTTTTTTCGCCTTGAGATAGCGGAAGATCCACTTCACCGCTTGCCAATGCAGCGGCCCGGGGTCAGCGACATAACAACTCACTTGGCCTTCCGTGAAGGCCAGGTCGGGCCGCGTCGCCACCATGGCGTACATGATGCTCCCCACTGCGGACTGGTATGGCACACTTGTTATCTCCTCCTTCTCCTCGTCCGTGCTCGGGCCCATGCTCGAGCTCAGCTCACATGTGGTGGTCATGGGTGTGCCGATAGGGTTGCACTCCTCCATGTTGTAGCGGCGCACCTCTTGCACGTACTTTGCCTGCCCCATCTTGAGCGTGCGTGCCTTGCGATCCCTCTTGATGGCGACGCCGAGGTAGTACTCGAGCTCGCCCATGTCGGTCATTTTAAACCGGCCGCCCAGCTGCCGCTTCAGCTTCACCAATTCCTCCATGTCCGACGACACGAGGATGAAATCATCCACGTAATGTACCACGATCTGATGCAACCCCAGCTGCTTCCGCACGTACACGCTGTTATCCGCCTCGCAGTGCTTGAAGCCAAGCTCGGCCATGAAGCCGTCCATTTTTAGGTACCACATGAGTGGCACTTGCTTCAGCCCGTAGAGCGCCTTGCGAAGCCGGCACACCTTCCCCGGCGGCACGTCCGCCCCCTCCGACACCTCCATGTAGACCTCCTTGTCCAGGTCACCGTTAAGAAACGCGGTTTTCACATCCATTTGGTGGACTTCGTAGCCGCGAGCCGCCGCCACCGAGAGGATGGAGCGAATGGAAGCGAACTTTGCCACGGGCGCGAAGGTTTCATCGTAGCATTCACCCTTTCGCTGAGCGTACCCCTTCACGACCAGTCGCAACTTGTACCGCTCCACCTTCCCCTCCTTGGTGAGCTTCTTTTTGAAGATCCACTTGGAGCCGATGATTTTTGCGTCCTCCGACCTGTCAATCAGCTGCCAAGTGCCGTTCTCTTCATGAGGCGAGCTCAGATTTTATAGCTCCCTCCCACTCAGCTCCATCCTTCCACTGCAATGCCTCCTTGACGGTCTCGGGATCCTCTTGCACAAAGAACGCTCGAAAGAGCCCAGTCCAGATGCCCTCTGCGGCATCGTACATCTTTGCCATCCTCCTTGCGTGTCCGCTTCTCCGGGGCTACTGCTGTTGAGGCTGCTACTGCTACTGCCGTTGCTGCTGCTGCTGTTGCTGCCCCCTCGCGGTGCCACTCACACCGCTGGCCTGCTTCCCCTCTCTTGGGGGCCGTGGGGACGCGGGCTCACTCCCCCTCTTCGTTAAGCTCCACTACTGCCGGCGCTTCGGACTCATTGTCCGACTCGGCTGAATGCAAATCAGCCGCTCCCACATCGCCCGGATGGTTATCGCCGGTTAGAGCCGATAGGACGTCACCCTCTTTTGCATCCTCCGGTGTCTTCCCCTCGAGGAGTGATAGCCACTCCTTCCGCTTGGAGAGACTCGCGTCCTTGTCTGTCCAACGGCTGTCCTCGTCGAACGTGACATCGTGACTCTTCACAATCTGCTGCCTCCGCGGGTTGAAGAGCCGGTACGCCTTGCTCCCGCTCTTGTACCCGACGAAGATGCTCCGGCAAGTCCGCCGGTCCAACTTGTCCCGTCCCTCCTGTGCCTACACAACGACATGTGCAACACAACCAAACATGCGGTGTGCCACAGTTGGCTTCCTCCCGCTCCACACTTCTTGTGGCGTCTTCCACACCTTGGAATCCGCATCTTTTAGCGACTTCTTCGACGTCAGGTTCATGATGTACGCCGCTGTCTGTGCCGCCTCACCCCAGTACCGATGCGCGAGGCCGGCATCGCTCAACATGGACCGGACCATATTGAGGATGGTGCGGTTCGCCCTCTCGGCGACGCCGTTCTGCTGCGGACAGTGTGGCATAGTTTTCTGCCACGCGATCCCCTTGCTCTTCATCCATGCCGAGCAGCCCTCGTACTCGCTGCCGTTATCGCTCCGGAATGCCTTCATCTTCAACTCAGTTTGCCGCTCCACAGCCGCCATGAACTCCTGTATACACGACAAGACATCGCTCTTCCTCTTGATGATGTAGAGGTAGAGCTTGCGGCTGTGGTCGTCAATGAAGGTCACAAAGTAGCGAGCGCCCCCAATGGATCTCTCGAATGGTCCACACACGTCAGTGTGGACCACCTCCAACTTCGCCGATGCACGCGACCGTTTGCCATTGAACGGCTGTTGTGTTGCCTTGCCGACCACGCACGGCCCACACACGGCATTCGTTACTGCGTCGAGGCTCTTGACCTCAAGACCCCGGACCACTTCCTTCTTCGCCATGTCCCTCACAGTTAAGGGACCGATGTGACATAGGCGGCGGTACCATAGGTCCAGCTTTCCATCGTCCTTCTTCGCGAGGTGGGCAACGTTGGACCCTACCCTGCAACGTCGGACCCTGCCGAGGATCTTTGCACATAGCAGGTACAAGTCATCCTCTCGCTTTCCACGTGCAATCACCTCGCCGTCCCCCTCCTTCCGGATGATGGCCTCCTTCTTGTTGAAGAGCACCTCGAGCCCCTTGTCGGTAAGGCGGCTCACTGACAGCATATTTGCCCCAAAGTTGGGCATGTGGAGTACGTCATGAATTGTGCTCGTGACAGCCTCCCCGTCCACATCCACCTCGATGCGAACGTTGCCTTCTCCGGTAGCCAACTCCGTTTTGCCGTTGGCCACCGTAATGCGCTGTTCCGAGGCGCCATAGGTGACAAATGTCGCCCACTTGCATTGCGTGTGGCAGCCCGATCCGGAGTTAATCACGGAGACTCCCAGATCTGTCAAGTCGGTGGACTCTTTCGCCATCATTGCGCGGTCGTCCTTCTTTCCAGCTTTCCCCGGCTGGTCCGACTTCTTGTTGGGGCAGTTGCGTGCGTAGTGGCCTTCTTTGCCACACACGTAGCACTGCCCTTTCTTATCACCTTTCTTGGTGCCCTGCTTGGCACCCTTTCCCTTCTTGCCTCCTCCACCTTGAGGGCGGACGGCATAGGCGGAACTTGATGTTGTCCCACTCTCTCTCCCACCACACCGCATCCATTCATTACGGACAAACTCAGCCACCTTTGGGTACTTCAGCTCATCGGCGGACCAGCTGCCTACGACGGTGATCATGGGACTCCAACTGTCCGGCAAGGCTAGGAGGAGGATCATGGCTTACAGCTGAGGGTCGACCTTCCACCCAGTGGCTACGCACTTGGCAGTCAAGGACTCAATCTGCTGCAATATCTCCATGATTTCGTCACCTTCGTTGGCTCGGAGGGTGACGAGCCTCTTGAAGACGAAGAGCTCGTTAGCAAGGTTGGTAGACTGGTAGATGGTGTAGAGCTTCTTCCAGGCCTCCGCGGCCTCCGTGCATCCTTGAATGAGGGAGCGCTACGTAGGAGCAAGCGCATGCACCAACAAAGCAAGCGCCTTCTTGTTGTGCATCTTGTACATTTCCACTTCCTCCGGTATCGCGGTATCTAGAGGGGTCGTTTCTTTACCATTGACCAGCTCAATCAGGCCCTTGTCATCAAGGAAGACCTCAAACTCCCACCTCCACAAGTGGAAGCCAATTCCGTCAAACTTCGAGACGCCGATGCTCTCTTGCTCGGTCGGTGCCATGGCGCGCGGTGGTAGCGTGAACGTTGTAGAGCTAGGGTCCTTCGAGACACGTGGGTCCATAACCCTTTGTTGGCTCTAGTGGGTGTGGATGCACCCTCAAGGATGCCTAGCTCTTGCTGATGCACGCTACCAATGTCTGGGGTAGCCAATGGACACCAATGGTGAGGAGTGTGGAGCACAAGGATCACAGATGTGAGTGGGTAGAACACGTCGTATTCAGTAGAACTGAATCGAAACACGTTTTTGTTACTTAGCATAGTGAGATAACATCTGATCCTTGTAGCCTGTGATCTAAGATTTCCAACGCATCCAAGCACGCCCAAATCGGAGTAGTAGAGCCCTTGCTACGGCCGTCCAAGTGACCCTTGGTGGAGCCGCCCACCTTGCCTTGTACGCTAGGCAACGGGAGACGCTTTGACGATGACCCGTCGAAGCGCCTTTCCTCGTCCAGAAGTCAAGGAGAATTTCACCCTGGTCAAGGAGAGTCTTCTGGTTGCTTCCTTTATGGCTGTGGTGCATTCGAGGGTCGTTGCAGACGAACTCAGATCACTGGTGGTGGATTATCCCGCCACCCATGGCAGGTACAAGATTCCACCCGCCCAACACCCGAATTTCGGGCTAGGCTAACTTTCTGAATACTCACTCAAATCGAGCGATTCAAAGCTCGATCTTGCATGGAAAATCCCAAGGAATCCAAACCTGAAGTCAGATAAGGTTTTCTACCACTCCTCAGTGGTCAAACCAGGGAGTACGATCAACGGCACTCATGGCAAGGGGCACACCATGTCAACACGGGCACAGGCACGGGCACTTGCATGGGCATGGGCACGGGCACAGGCACAGTCACAGGCACAGGTAGGCACAGGCAGGCACAGGGGCAGGCATAGGTGCAGGCGCTGGTGCAGGCACGGGCGTGGGTGCGGGTTGGTCGCGGGAGCGGGCACAGGCACGGGTGCAGGCGTGGGTGCGGGCTGGATTCTTCTTGGGTTGTTTGAGGTTGATCAATTAAATGTTGCTTTCATCATGTGTCTGTAAACATGTTTCTTATAGAATGTGCGCTTGTACACATTGTGCAAGCATACATCGTGTGCGCATAATACGCGTATGGACGTGTGGGCATGCTTGTGTGAACATCTTTTTTTAGCATCTTCCTCATGAGTACATGCGTGTGCTTTGTGCCTGTGCGCACTCGTGTACATGCGTGGTGCTGTTTCAAAAGCAGACGCTGCCGCTGCAGGTGCAGCAACGGCGGTTTCTCAACACCATCCACCGAGCGATTGAAGCCACCGGCTGTGCCACACACCTCGTCAGAGTCGTGAGTCCCCTGCACCCCCCTTCTTCACCTCTTTCTATTCCTCCTCTCTCTCGTTCACCGCGCCCTCTTCCTCCTCTACTGCCATCTCCTCCATCACTTCTTCCTCTTCCTCCTGCACCTATTCCTCCCACCTCTTCCTTTACATCTTCCTCCACCTCTTCCTCTATCTCTTCCCCCTCCCATTCCTCCTCCACCTCCTCCTCCTGGACCTTTCTCTCACACGGCCACGACATCTGACTTACCGTCGTAGTATGTCACTGCTTGGGTGGGGTTCATTGCCAGGGCTGGCCTAGGTTGGGTAGGGGTTTGGGGTCAGGGCCGGGTTTGGGGTCAGGGAGGGGTTGGGGTCGGAGTCGGGGTTGGGGTCGGAGCTAGGGCCAAGACCGGGGCTGGTGGGGGGGGTTGAGCCGGCGCTGGGGCCGGGTCTTGGATCCGAGTCGAGGTCGGTGTCCTGGTCTTGATCGGGATCGAGGTCGGGGTCGGGGTCGGGGTCGGGGTCAGGATTGGGGTCATGGTCGGGGTCGGAGTCCCAGTTGGAGTTGGGATTGGGGTTGGCGTCAGCGTCAGCGTCAGCGTCAGGGCCGGGGCCGGGGCCAGTGTCAGCGACAGGGTGGGGGTTTGGGTCGGGTCGGCGTCCGGATGGGGGTCGGAATTGGGTTTGTGGTGGGGGTCGGAGTTGGGGTTGGTTTTGGCATCGGGATTGGGGTCGGAGCATGGTGCGGGGTCGGTGTCGGTGTCAGGGTTGGGGTCTGGGTCGGGCATGTGGTCGTCGGGCTCGGGGTCGTGGTTGGGGTCGTGGTTGTGGTCGTGGTCGTGGTCGTGGTTGGTCGTGGTCGTGGTCGGGGCCGTGGTTGTGGTCGTGGTCGTGGTCGTGGTCGTGGTCGCGGGCGTGGTTAAGGCTGTTAGACCAGATCAGATTTGGATTATCCGAATCCGAAATCTGAAAGAAACCGAATCTGGTCTGAATCTGATCTGAAAGATCAGATTCAGATTCGATCTGATCCGATGTGAATATTTTTTTAACCAAAACCGATCCAAACCGAAGTGCGAACTTCGGTTCAGATCAGTTTTTGGTGTATTGTTTGGATTAGATTGGATTTATGCGGATTAGATAGGGTTCACTTCGGATTTGGACGGATTACATCACATTTATGTCAAATTTCAGGTTCATACTTTGGATTGGAGTGGTTTATCCGCAAGCTGTAGCTGCTGCCGCTGCTAAGCCTAGCGTTCAGCGTTAGAGCATTCAGCGGTTTGAGGGCGTTGAGCGTTGTGAGGGCATAGAGCGTTGTGAGGGCGTTGATCGTTGTGAGGGCGTTCAGCATTGTGAGGACGTTGAGTGTTGTGAGGGCATTGAGCGTTGTGAGGTCATTGAGCGTTGTGAATGCGTTGACCGTTGTGAGGGAGTTGAGCATTTTTACGGCGTTGAGCGTTGTGAGAGCGTTGAGCGATGTGAGGGCGTTGAGCATTGTGAGGGCGTTGAGCCGTCAGCGTGAAGGCGCTGAGCGGTCGGATTTCAGATCGGTTTCAGATCGGTTAAAGACAGGTTTCCGATCGGTTTCAGGTCGGCTAGAATCTGATCCAATCCGATCATTTTGGAGAATAAACCGAATGCGATCTGATCCGAAGTGGTCAGACCCGAATTCGATCCGACCACAATTCGGTCGGTTTCGGATTGGATAGTTGATTCAGATCAGATTCGGATCAACTATCCAATCGGATCTAACAGCCTTGGTCGTGGTCGTGGTCGTTCGTGGTCGTGGTCGTGGTCGTTCGTGGTCGTGGTCGTGGTCGTGGTCGTGGTCGTGGTCGTTCGTGGTCGTGGTCGTGGTCGTGGTCGTGGTTGTGGTCGTTTGTGGTCGTGGTCGTGGTCGTGGTCGTTCGTGGTCGTGTTCGTGGTCGTGGTCATGGTCATGGTCGTGGTTCTGGTCTTGGTCGGGACTGGGATCTGGGGCCTTCTGCCCCTTGGTGTGAATGTAGTCTGTAGAGTATTCAGGTTGATATTTTTCTCAGCAATTCTTAGGTTTCCCGCCATCGAGAGTACAGCCCTTCCATGCCCCCAATTCTGTCCCCAATCCCACTTTCTCTCGTGCAATCTGCACAGGTCCACGTTCAGCTGCCACGGGCCATTGATGCAGCCATACAGCTGGCCGCAGTTGGCAAGACGGCAGAGGGCGGTAGGGACCTGCGTGCTGGTGTGTTCGTGTTGGGGGGAGGGTGTCTGGTCAGTGGGGACCTGTGTGCTGGTGTGTGTGTGTGTGTGTGTGTGTGTGTGTGTGTGTGTGTGTGTGTGTGTGTGTGTGTGTGTGTGTGTGTGTGTGTGTGTGTGTGAGGGGCGGGACTCTGGTCCGTGGGGACCCGTGTGCTGGTGTGTGTGTGTGTGTGTGTGTGTGTGTTTGTGTGTGTGTGTGTGTGTGCGTGTGTGTGTGTGTGTGTGCGTGTGTGTGTGTGTGTGTGCGTGTGTGTGTGTGTGTGTGCGTGTGTGTGTGTGTGTGTGCGTGTGTGTGTGTGTGTGTGCGTGTGTGTGTGTGTGTGTGCGTGTGTGTGTGTGTGTGTGCGTGTGTGTGTGTGTGTGTGCGTGTGTGTGTGTGTGTGTGCGTGTGTGTGTGTGTGTGTGCGTGTGTGTGTGTGTGTGTGCGTGTGTGTGTGTGTGTGTGCGTGTGTGTGTGTGTGTGTGCGTGTGTGTGTGTGTGTGTGCGTGTGTGTGTGTGTGTGTGCGTGTGTGTGTGTGTGTGTGCGTGTGTGTGTGTGTGTGTGCGTGTGTGTGTGTGTGTGTGCGTGTGTGTGTGTGTGTGTGTGTGTGTGTGTGTGTGTGTGTGTGTGTGTGTGTGTGTGTGTGTGTGTGTGTGTGTGTGTGTGTGTGTGTGAGGGGCAGGGTTCTGGTCCGTGGGGACCCATGTGCTGGTGTGTGTTGGGGGTTCTGGCTCGGAGTCCCATGCAGATCCTCAGCTTGGGACTGAACTTTACTGGTGCAGTGTGCTAGTATGGTCGCACGTGACTCCGGTGACAGGATTCCTCCGTATGCTGGCAGGCCTGTGGGCATCCACAACATCAGCAGCGACATCAGCAGCAGCAGCAACAGTAGCAGCAGCATCAGCATCATGTGCATCAACTTCAGCACAAGCAGGATCAGCATCGGTGTTAGCATCATTGTCGTCAGTAGCCGTTTCAACATCGTCATAAGCAGTAGCAGCAGCGGCAGCAGCAGCATCAGCAGTGACCACAGTAGCAGCATGCTAGCGCACTCATTGTTATTGCCAATGTGGTTGGCTTTGGGAGGGAGGGAGTGGGAGAGGGCGTGCCAGCTCCATGGGGCATGTAGTGTAGTGTGGCAAGATCTGGTGTGTCGTCAAGTGTGTGGGTGATTGCACTTGTTTGCATCCTCAACCTGCCCCCCCAATGATATTTCACTTGGTCAAAAACTTTCAGTTTGACTTGTTTGTTGCTTGATTGGTAACCTTTTTCACTAATTTGCTCGCACATCTTTGCAAGTTGCCTGAATGTGCACCTACATGTCCATCCACACATGAATTGACATGCACCTTCACATGCACATGCGCACACCCACACACAAGCACGCACACACACACACACACACACACACACACACACACACACACACACACACACACACACACACACACACACACACACACACACACACACACACAAGCACGCACACAGGCACACCCATACATACCTGCAGATGCATACATACATGCACACGCACACGCACACGTACATCCACGCGCACACGCACGCGCACATGCACACGCGTGCGCACATGCACATGCACATGCACATGCCCAAGCACACACACAATTGCAAGCATAGGCACATGCACACACAGGCACACACAAATGAACGCGCTCATGCACGCCCTGGATGTTCTCGCCCATGTGACAGATAAAGCGTGTTCTCCACTCATCCGACGACTCAACCAGTGTGGTTGTAAAGGGGAGACAGCGGTTTCTTCTTCAGAGTTCCTACACAGAGCCCGAAGGATCTGTGCATGCCACCTGTCATGCCGTGCTGAGCTGTGATGTGCTGTGCTGTAGTATGCTGTGGTGTGCTGTTCTGTGTGCTACCTGCCATGCCATGCCATGCCGTGCCGTACCGTGCTATGCCGTGCTGTGCTGTGCAGTTTCGTGCCGTACCGTGCCGTGCCGTGTAGTGCCGTGTCGTGCCGTACCGTGCGGTGCTGTACCGTGCCGTGCTGTACCGTGATGTGTTGTGTCGTGCCGTGTTGTGCCGTACCGTGCTATGCCGTGCCGTGCTATGCAATGACATGTCGTGTCGTATTGTGTCGTGCCGTACCGTGCCGTGCCGTGCCGTGCCGTGTTGTGTTGTGTCGTGTCGTGTTGTGCCTTGCCTTGCTGTGCTGTGCCTTGGCGTGCCGTGCCCGACCGTACCGTGCCGTGCCATGCCGTGCTGTACTGTGCCCTGGCCCGCTGTTCTGTGTTGTGTTGTGCTGCACTTTGCCGCACTGTACTGCTCTGTGCTGTGCCGTGATGTGCTGAGCTTTGTTGTGCCGTGCTGTTCTATGATGTGCTACGCTGTGTTGTACTGTGCTGTGCTGTGATGTGATGTGACGTGTGTATCTCGTCACTGCTGGATGTTGCTCAATGCGGAGCTGACCCCAGAGCCACAGGTGCTGCCCATGCCATGGTGTGTATGGTGCTTTCCAAGCTGCAAGTTCCCCTTTCTATGCTTTTGCGGGAGGGGGGGGTGCACGCATTGGCCCAATACTGACCCTCTCATGCGTGCTGAGATGCTGCCAGATAATGTGTTTGGGCATGGTTGCTGGTGTGGTGTAATGTGTTTATGGCCTGGTTGGTTGCACTGGGGACAGTGCTTCTGGAGCATCTGGAGCTCGGGGTGTAGACCTTGGAGGGGCTATCTGCAAGGCCATATGTGTTTTCTTGTTGTTGTTGCTGCTGCTGCCATTGTGGAAGTCAGGCGTTGTAATACGATCAGGTCATTGTTTTCTGTGTATGTTTGTGTGGAGGGGGGGTGGGGGGGGGGTGAAGCCAGGTGCCGTAGTTAGGGTGCCACCAGAGCCACCGGTGCTCCCCGTGCCCAGCGCCGTGTTCGCCAGGCTGGCTACAGGGCCTGCACTTCGCAGCGGCCACTTCCACCTGCAGCAGTAGCCCTCTACTTGCGGCGCAGCAAGCTCTCAAGACCGGCGTGGCGCGGACGACGAGGACGAGGAGCAGGCCGGCGGTGGAAGGAGGGTGTTGTTGAGGGGAGGGGGTATCCCGTGGGTTGTGGAGTGGAGGTGGTGAGGAAGAGGAAGACGAGGAGAGCGGGAGTGGGCATGAGGGGTCTGGGAGTGACGAGGGAGAGGAGGGAGATGAAGAGGGCCGTGAGGAAGGAGACAAGTCGGAGGAAGAGGAGTCCAAAAGGACGGAGGAGAGCGAGGGGAAGGTGGAAGAGGAGGAGGAGGAGGAGGAGGAGGAGGAGGAGGAGGAGGAGGAGGATGAGGAGGAAGGAGATGTTTCTCAGTATCATGCAACAAATGCAGGACGACGTCTGCTTCGATAGGTACTTCGTAACAGCCCCACGTGGCCTCAGCAGGAGCTTTCCCCTCAGCAGACTCTTCAGCGGGCCCGTACCCAGCTGTCTATCTCTCCGTGGAGGCGTTTTCTGACGTGGTCACGAAGAGATGCGGTGGGAGGGGGGCGGAGAGGACAGGACCAGTTAGCTGGACAAAGTGCGGGTGGAGGAGCAGGGGGGCAAGGAAGGAGCAGGTTCGGAGGGAATTGAGGAGGAGATCTCTCTCCTTCTTGAGGTCTCATAGCGATCAGGGCCGGTCACAGCAGCAGCAGTAGCAGTAGCAGCAGCAGCAGCAGCAGGGGCGGCAGTGGCAGGCGCAGCGTCAGTCGGGGCTACCATGCGAGGCGGATTCGCGCTCGCTTTCAGAAAGCTCCAACTTGTCAAGTGTGTTGCGTGCGAGGGCCGAGCAGGAGGGCGGGGCGCGAGACCTTGTAAGTGGTGGTGGAGAGGCAACGGGACAAGGACATGCCGGATTGGATGAGATGGTTCGTGGCACCCATGGGTCGTTTGACAGGTGCCATGGTGGCCTAAAGGATGGTAGGTACGGACAGCCGGAGGGGGAGGAGCCAAGAGGCCCAGGCCAGCATGGGCAGGGCCAACAGGACCAGTCGCTGTCACAGCAGCAGCAGCAGAGGCAGCAGAGGCAGCAGAGGCATGCTCCAGTGGAGTATCACTGGCCTAGGGCCTACCTTGGGGGCCCACGGTGGGTAGAGAGCCGAGCGCAAGGTACTGCCAGTGGCAGCACAGCCGCCACAAGTGGTGGTGACAATGGTGATGGCGGGGGTGCCGTGGCCTCTGACATGAGTGTGAGCGGAGAGGCGGAGGGAAGATGCGTTGCGGCAGAGCAAGCAAGAAGGCCTATTGCCGCAAGCAGTAGGCCTTGCTGAGACAGCAGTAGGCGTGGGGTTGACCTGTTCGCACGGCAGTCCGGAGGCTCAGCTTTCGATCCGTCAGCGCCCATCCCGTCCCCCTCATTCCTTCGTTCCCATTCCTCCTCTGCACCCTCTGTGCAGGGGATAAAGAGGGATGTCTCTGGCGTGCGCATCAGAAATGATTCAGAGGGGTGTGCGACGGCAGCAGAAGTGCCGCTGCCGCCTGATCGTTCCGAGGCTCAATCGCATGAGCGAGTGAGCCTTGGCGAGGAGGCCGTCAGTCGGCAAAGTAGGATACATGCGGACGCAGGCTGTGTTGGTGGGAGCAATCGCGCCGGTGGCAGCAGCAGAATGGGCAGCGACAGTGGGACCGGTGGAGAAGTCACGTGGTCCAGCAGGTGGGGGGAAGCAGACGCAGCAGACGACCCGTTTGCTGCCACAACAGCAACTGGTGCAAAGGCTGTTGTTGTGGTGATTGCTTCAGCAGAAGCAGCAGCAACAGCAACAGCCGGCAGGGTGGGTGGCACGAAGCGGCGGCGGCTCCGCCAGCGGCAGCGCGGGGGGCGGCAATGGGGGCAGTGGCAGAGGGGGTCTGGCGGCGAGCGGTGGGGCGGGATGGGGGCGGTGTGGGCGGAGGATGAGCAGCGTGTGTGGTCGTGTCATGCTGCGCTGAGTGTGTGGCCGCACTGGTTGTACGCCTAGTGCGACGCGTTTCAGCTGGCCCGCAAAGTTGTAGGTGAGAGTGAGTGAGTGAGTGCAAGTGAGTGAGTGAGTGAGTGAGTGAGTGAGTGAGTGAGTGAGTGA